>CAVMGG010000656.1:0-96168 GCA_963680895.1 Fragum sueziense
AAATTTTAATGGAAAAGAGCAAATCCCTTATGACAGAGTAAGGAGAAAATGGCGTCCATAGCTTTTCATATCAAATTCATTATTTGACTAGGGATACAATGGACGTCAAACCTTCAATTCAGCGAGGTTACATTTTATCAATTAAATGTCCACTTTGGTTATCAGATAAAATGTAAAAAGGCTCTATTGTACATTTACACCTTTGTACACAAAGGTTTTACCATGGACTTACTATATAGTCTATAATCAAGAATGCCACTTCAAGACTGAAATTCATTTACAATACAATCTCTTGAAAGTCTTTAAGGGTCATTTCATTCCAATTTCAATTTTTTAAAGTATGTCTTGATGCCAAGATTGGTTATTCTAATGAATATAAATAATATTGGTTTTTTGAAGTTGTTGCCAATAAGGGAGAAACAGTGCATTTAAAGTTGAGACATAATCGATAAATTGCATATAAATCCGAACTGTTGTCCACAACAATTTTGTTCAATTTTAACACAAAAATATAAATTTCTCGTAAACGGCGCAATATTTTGGCTCAAAATTTTCAGAATTTTCATTAGGAAATATGCTCTTTCAGATAAAATTAACAAGAGGGCCAAGATGGCCCTGTATCGCTCCACTGGCTTTTAGACATTTAGACTACAAACTTCTTGAAGGAATACATTATAGAGGTCTATTCAAAGAAGATTCATGCTACACCAGAATGAAATCCAATATGTGGTTAAGGAGCAGAAATGTTTTTAAAATTTTCTTAAAATTACACTGTTTCATATAGCAAAAAAAAAGCCTAGCCCACAACGGCCAAGCTTTTCGTCCGATCGTGAAGGAATTTGGAAGAGATTCATGCAAGGAAGATTCCTGTGAAGTTTGGTTAAAATTGGTCCTGTAGTTTTGGAGAAGAAAATTGTTTAACAATTTTTCGAAAATTCAATTTTATTAAATTTTATTTAAATTCAAGTTCTACACGGAAATTATTTTTTTAAGGAATTTAGAGGAGATAAATGCAAGGAAGATTCGTGTGAAGTTTGGTTAAAATTGGTCCAGTAGTTTTGGAAAAAAAGATTTTTCGAAAATTTAATTTAATTAATCTAAATTTAAGTTCTACATAGAATTTTTTTTTTTAAGGAATTAAAAAGAGATTAATGCAAGGATCATTTCTGTAAAGTTTGGTTGAAATTGGTCTATTAGTTTTGGAGAAGAAGAATTTTTAAAGATTTTTCGAAAATTTAATTTAATTAAATAAATTGAAATTTAAATTCTACATAGAATTTATTTTTTTGAAGGAATTATGAAGAGATTAATGCAAGGAACATTTCTGTAAAGTTTGGTTGAAATTGGTCCAGTTGTTTTGGAGAAAAATCGTTTTAAAGATTTTTCGAAAATTTAAATCAATTAAATTATTTAAAATTCAAGTTCTCCACGGATTTTATTCTTTTAAAGGAATTTAGTAGAGATTCATGCAAGGAAGATTTCTGTGAAGTTTGGTTGAAATTGGTCCAGTTGTTTTGGAGAAGAAGAATTTTTAAAGATTTTTCGAAAATTCAATTCAATTAAATTAATTAAAATTCAAGTTCTGCATAGATTTTATTCTTTTGAAGGAATTTGGTAGAAATTCATGCAAGAATGATTCGTGTGAAGTTTGGTTGAAATTGGTCCAGTAGTTTTGGAGAAGAAGAATTTTTAAAGATTTTTCGAAAATTTAAATCAATTAAACTAATTAAAATTCAAGTTCTGCGCGGATTTTATTCTTTTGAAGGAATTTGGTAGAGATTCATGCAAGAAAGATTTCTGTGAAGTTTGGTTGAAATTGTTCCAGTTGTTTTGGAGAAGAAGAATTTTTAAAGATTTTTTGAAAATTTAAACTTAAATTAATTAAAATTCAAGTTCTGCACGGATTTTATTTCTTTGAAGAAATTTAGTAGAAATTCATGCAAGGATGATTCTGGTGAAGTTTGGTTGAAATTGGTCCAGTAGTTTTGGAGAAGAAGATGTTTGAAAATTGTTTACTCACGGTCAGACGGACGGACGTACGGACAGACGCATGGACGCACGACGGACACAGGGCCATGACATAAGCCCCGCTGGCCTTCGGCCAGTGGAGCTAAAAATAAAATTTATGACAAAAAAATTCTGAAATGTCACTTTAAAGTATTTCATTTAGTATTCTTGATCAAAACCATTATTCAAGTTGATATCTGGACAGTATTAAGAATTTTAAATTTCATTTAACATTGCAGCAAAATGCTGGATGTCAATGTTTTCTAAGACCATCAAATCATAGCTGTTCAATGAAAACCTCGTAACTGCAGCTTAAATCAAGCTGCAGTTACGGCGTTTTCGTTGAAAAGCAGCAAAATTATATTAAAGGGACATTTCATTCCAATTTCAATTTTTTAAAGTATGTCTTGATGCCAAGATTGCTTATTCTAATGAGTATAAATAATATTAGTTTTTTTAAGTTGTTGCCAATAAGCGAGAAACACGCGTTTAAAGTTGAGACATAATAGATAAATTGCATATAAATCCGAACTGTTGTCCACAACAATTTGTTCAAGTTTAACACAAAAATATAAATTTCTGGTAAACGGCGCAATATTTTGGCTTGAAATTTTCAGAATTTTCATAAGGAAATATGCTCTTTCAGATAAAAATAAAAGTAAAATTTATGACAAAAAATTCTGAAATGTCACTTTAATACTAGGGTTAAAATGATTTTGTCCTTCCCACTCCATTAAATTTGGACTTGTCTTTAGTCTTTAATTTGATCTTTTGGTTCCAGGCTTAATCAAGTCCTAAACAAGGAAAGCATGACAACCCAACCAAATCTTGAAATTTTTGTCAGAGTGATAAGCAGCATTAACCCTTTACAAGACAGCAAAATATTGGGCTGTTCCAAATTCAAAGATCATGCAGACAACAATTTCAAGTGGATGAATGTTTGTTTTTTGGGTGTTTTGGGGTAGAAAACATTGTGGAAAATGAAGAAATTGCTTGTTACAAGCAATTTCTTCATTTTCCACAATGTTTTCTCAGCCCTTTTTCTTGAGAGGCGTCAAAAGGCGTCATTGTGTGGGTAAGGGTTAAATTTGCTTCTTTTCCCTCCATGATTTCTGTATTAACGGACAAAATGCTTAACTTACAATTGCTGTATCTTTTCAGTATCTTTTTTTTCAACCTGCAATTCAATTATATTTAGAATTTGTGTCCTTTATTTTGCAGCATCTGCCAACTGCAGTTAAAAATGATACAAGAACCATTGCATATGAATTTGCATGCAGAGACTGATTTCAAGCAATCATTCTTTCTTCTCTTCCCTCAACATTTTCTGGGTTATGATGTACACAAATACCCCGATTACAGATTAATTCCGTCAATTTTCTTATTTGATGCAGCTTTTAATTTGGACTAAATTTGGCATTTAGGAAAGGGTTAAAACATCTGATGACTGCAATATCCAATGAGACCATTCCATACATTCCTGTACTTCCTGTACAAAGCCTAGTTCTCCCTATCAAATTGTTAGCTCAGTGCAAAACTGCTGTATGTACATAAAATTGATAGGCATTTCCAATATTTCTGCACCAAGTCCACAAAATGTCATCAAAACTTCCATTTATTGGTTAACCCTTTCCCAAATAAGACCTAGTTTTGATGTCACTATCAACAAGGTGTCAAACTGTCACAAGATACGCCCGTAACACTGCTTTATGTCGACAGGGGGAGCAGGTTGGTAAAAGTTTCATGGTCCTAGCTATTATACTTTTTGAGATATGCCCTTGACAAAAATGAAGTATGGAAAATAACAAAGGGCAATAACTCAAAAAATAGGCCATGTAGAGTTATGGTTCTTTTGCACTGCACTCCCCTTTGGCGAGATCTATACACCCATGAAGTTTCATGATCCAAGCTATTATACTTTTAGAGATATACTCCGGACAAGATTCAAGTATGAAAAACAACAAAGGGCAATAACTCAAAAAATAAGCCAGGTAGAATTATGGTTCTTTTGCACTGCACTCCCATTTGGCGAGATCTATACACCCATGAAGTTTCATGATCCTAGCTATTATACTTTTAGAGATATACTCCGGACAAGATTCAAGTATGAAAAACAACAAAGGGCAATAACTCAAAAAATAAGCCAGGTAGAGTTATGGTTCTTGTGCACTGCACTCCCCCTTGGTGAGATCTATACACCCATGAAGTTTCATGATCCTAGCTATTATACTTTTAGAGATATACTCCGGACAAGATTCAAGTATGAAAAACAACAAAGGGCAATAACTCAAAAAATAAGCCAGGTAGAGTTATGGTTCTTGTGCACTGCACTCCGTAATGATGAGAAGAATATAACTGCCAAGTTTAAAGTCAATCAGACTTAAGGTGACAGAGTTATGCTCCGGACAAAGAAGTGGACGCCGCCGGACGCCCGGACGCCGGACGCTACGGGTGATCCCATAATACGTCCCGTCTTCGACGGGCGTATAAAAATAGGTTGGGCAAACATTGAGGCAAAAGAAGAAAATGCTGATAACCAGCATTTTGTACTTTTGCCTCAATATTTCCCAACCTAATTTGTACACAAATCATTTCCTTCCAGTATCAATTTTGTGGTCTGCTGCAGCTATCAAACAGAAATGGTCCAAATTTGTGGCGTTTGGGAGAGGGTTAAATAACCCTTTCCCAAACAAGACCTGGTTTTGACGTCCCTGATAGAAAAGGCTTAGGAAAACGTTGAAACAAAAGAAGAAACTGCTGAATGCTGATAACCAGCAGTTTCTCCTTTTGTCTCAATATTTTCTATGTCATATTTTATACAAATCCTATATATCTTTGATAACATCCATTTTGTCATTTGTAGTAGTTTTTGAAGTGGACCACCCTAAAATTATGTCGTTTGGGAAAGGGTTAACCCTTTCCAAAATAAGCATGAGTTTTGACTACCGTGCAGGCTATGAATTTTGGAACAATTCAGGAATAAGAACAAATGCTGGATCTTCTTTTTCCTTCTACAGTTTCTATACAATGATTTTCTATTTTCTATAACATTTGTTCAGTGATCTGCACCTCATTTCAATTTGGACTGATCTATAATTTTTGTTTGGGAAAGGGTTAACCCTTTCCGAAACGACAAAATTCTAGGGTTGTCCAATTCAAAAGCTGCTACAGACGACAAAATGGATCTTAATAAAGCGAGGAATTGAGTGTGATATAGCCAAGAAAATATTGAGGCAAAAGGAGAAACTGCTGGTTATCAGCAGTTTCTTCTTTTGTCTCAATGATTTCACAAGCCTATTCTATTAGGGACGTCAAAACCAGGTTTTGTTTGGGTAAGAGTTAAACAATGGAGTAATTATAGCTGATTGAATTTGATGATAATTCCACCCAGCTAAACATGAACTATCTATTACAATTAATAATTAATTGGCTTTATCATAATGTGTGGAGGCACAACAAATTAAGACTTTAGACCTTTCCTAAACTAGAAAGACCTGAAGGTCTTGAGTCGCTCCACAGGCCTGAATTTCTTTAAATATCAAATCTAAGTTTTGACTAGATTTTTTAATACTTATGGTTCTTACAGCAATAACAAAGTCAAAAGCAGCAATCATGTGGTCAATGCAAAAAGAAAGTAAATGATTGACTAATATTTTAGGGATGTTAGAGCGATAATAAAACTGAAAACTGTGATTTTGCCAAATTCAAAGACAAATAAATCAGTATGTATATTTAAAATCAAATCGAAAATTAAACAAATGCAAGATGTTATGGTCACTATCATTCTGTTCAAATTTTTTCTATATTAGTCAATATTTGTGGCTTCAAGAGTGGAAAAAGTGCCGAAAAACTGAAATTTTGTCAATTTCAAGGGCACATAACTCAGATTGTAACAGTGTGATAATGTTGAAAATTACACATAAGCAAGACCTTGTTGTCAACAAGATTCTTTCCAAGTATCATCTTGATTGGTTAACATTTGTGGTTGTTAGAGCGAGAACAAAGTCAAAAATGGCAATTTTGTCAAATTCAAGGGCACATAATTCATGATGTAAGATTCTGATCAAGCTGAAAATTACACCCAGGCAGCATATAATGCTTATATATATTCTGTCAAAGTTTTGTCTTGTTTAGTCAATATTTGTAGTTGCTAGAGTGAAAACAAAGTCAAAATACGGCTGAAAATGGCAATTTTGTCAATTCCAGGGCACATAACTCATGATGTAAAATTCAGATCAAGCTGAAAATTTTACCAAGGCAGGATCTTGTAGTCAGCATGATTCTGTAAAAGTTTCGTCTTGATTGTTCAATATTTGTAGATTTTAGAAGAAAACTAGTCAAACCTGCTATTTTTGACATTCAAGGGCAGATAACTCAGGTTATACTGATTCAATCCATATACTTTGAAGGAATCTGAGAGAGGGTCACCCAAGGATCATTCCTGTGAAGTTTGGTTGAAATCCATCCAGTAGTTTTTGAGAAGAAGATTTTTAAAGAAAAAGTTTACGGACGCACGGACGGACGGACGGACGGACGGACGGACGCACGCACGCACGCACGACGGACACACCGCCATGACAATAGCCCGCTGGCCTGAAAGGCCAGTGGAGCTAACAAGTCCTGGTTTTGACAATAGACTTAAGAAAACATTTAGGCAAAAGAAGAAATTGCTGATAATCAGCAATTTCTCCTTTTGCCTCAATATCTTCTGTGCTATATTTTACATAAATCTTATCTTCCTCAACACCAATTTTATCTTTTGCAACAGGTTTCGAATTGGATCACCCTAAAATTGTGGTGTTTGGGAATGGGTAAAGTCAGAATCTTCTTATCTTTGCATAAAATATCAGTCAAAGACATCTAGCAATTTTGAGTATTAGAATTGCTAGAAGCTTTATAATTGCATTTTCTTCTTTTCTCACTATGCTTTTCAGTTCCACGCTAATGAAAAGACATTTCCTACATAAAAGAATAATTTTGCTGTCCGCATTACCTTTGAGACTTGATCAATAATAATATGTATTGTTTGGAAATCATAGAACCAGGTATCATAGGAATGCATTATGACAAGAAAATGCTAAAATCCAGTCTTCTCTCCTTTTTCCTGAATTTTTTCTAAGCCAAAACATGCACATTTTCTGCCATTGGCGTCAAAGCTTTTCTTGTCTGCACCATCGTTTAAAATAACCTATCATGTTTTATTTATAGTATATAAAATATATTTAGATCAACTTGATACATTTCTTTACAACACTATGGGGTAAATTAGCGGAATTCAAGGTGAAATCAACTATTATTGTGTTTTTGACAAATAAGTGATAAAGAGACTAAATATTTGTTGATAAATTGAAATAACTTTGTGATAATAGGTAGTGCTTGAAAATATTTCAAGTTTGAATGAATTTGGTATAAGAAGGCATATTTTTAAATATTAATTTAAACTGATCTTTGCTTTTGAAAGGTAAGTTTTTATTTCTCATAAAAAACTTTTTCATTTATAAATCATATCTATTCTTTTTTCAATTTTCTTCGTGTATTTTCTTTCAAAAGCTTTAGAAGGCGTCACTATGTGTTAAATCCGAAGAGATCAAATTGGCCAGATGAAAATCATTTCTCACAGACAGAATTCATTAAAGTTAAAAGTTGCAAGATACTAAGCCCCATTTTTCCATGACAAGGCTTCAAGTTAAACAAGAGGGCCAAGATGGCCCTGTATTGCTCCACTGGCTTTTAGACTACGAACTTCTTCAAGGAATACAATAGAGGGCTATCCAAAGAAGATTCATGCTACACCAGAATGAAATCCAATAGAAGATTAAGGAGCAGAAATGTTTTTAATTTTTTTTTAAAATTACACTATGTTTCATACAGCGCACAGCGGCCAAGCTTTTCATCCGATCGTGAAGGAATTTGGAAGAGATTCATGCAAGGAAGATTTCTGTGAAGTTTGATTGAAATTGGTCCTGTAGTTTTGGAGAAGAAGATTGTTTAACAATTTTTCGAAAATTCAATTTAATCAAATTCATTAAAATTTAAGTTCTACACGGAAATTTTTTTTTAAGGAATTTAAAGGAGATTCATACAAGGAAGATTCATGTGAAGTTTGGTTAAAATTGGTCCCGTAGTTTTGGAAAAGAAGATTTTTCGAAAAATTAATTAAAATTTAATTAATCAAAATTTGAGTTCTACACAGAATTTATTTTTTTGAAGGAATTAAGAAAAGATTCATGCAAGGAACATTTCTGTAAAGTTTGGTTGAAATTGGTCCAGTAGTTTTGGAGGAGAAGAATTTTTAAAGATTTTTCATGAATTCAATTTAATTGAATTAATTAAAATTTAAGTTATACAAAGAATTTATCTTTTTGAAGGAATTAAGAAGAGATTCATACAAGGAATATTTCTGTGAAGTTTGGTTGAAATTGGTCCAGTAGTTTTAGAGAAGAAGAAATTTTAAAGATTTTTCTAAAATTTAAATTGATTAAATTAATTAAAATTAAAGTTCTGCGCAGATTTTGTTCTTTTGAAGGAATTCGGTAGAGATTTATGCAAGGAACATTTCTGTGAAGTTTGGTTGAAATTGGTCCAGTAATTTTAGAGAAGAAGAATTTTTAAAGATTTTTCAAAAATTTAAATAATTAAATTAATTAAAATTCAAGTTCTGCATGGATTGTATTCTTTTTAAGAAAGTTGGTAGAGATTCATGCAAGGAATATTTCTGTGAAGTTTGGTTGAAATTGGTCCAGTAGTTTTGGAGAAGAAGAATTTTTTAAAGATTTTTCAAAAATTTAAATCAATTAAATTAATTAAAATTCAAGTTCTGCACGGATTTTATTCTTTTGAAGGAACTTGGTAGAGATTCATGCAAGGAAGATTTCTGTGAAGTTTGGTTAAAATTGGTCCAGTAGTTTTGGAGAAGAAGAATTTTTAAAGATTTTTTCGAAAATTTAATTCAATTAAATTAATTAAAATTCAAGTTCAGCACAGATTTTATTCTTTTGAAGGAATTTGGTAGAGATTCATGTAAGGATGATTCATGTGAAGTTTGGTTGAAATTGGTCCAGTAGTTTTGGAGAAGAAGATGTTTGAAAATTGTTGACGCACGGACGGTCCACTATTTTAGGTGTTAGGGCCTTTTGTTAAGGGGCCAATATTAAGGGGCCATCGGTTTCTGTTCCGCTATTTTAGGCTTTAGGGCCCGTCTCGTTAAGGGGCCACTAATAAAGGGCCATCCATTTCTGACGGACAGTCCAAGTTTTAGGGCCATTTGTTAAGGGCCGTTTTAGGGCCCCTCTTTTTAAGGGGCCACTGATAAAGGGCCATCCGTTTCTGATCCACATTATTAAGGGGCCATGAAGTAAAGGCCATACAGGTAAAAAAGAAGGCTAATATCTAGGGCTGACTATCCATGTTAATTATAATTATTGCAATAGTATCGCTATCTGAGCATTATTCATTGTGACATACTATCCCAATACTATCATGATACAATAATATTTCACAAAAGGGTCTTTATAAGGTGTATTACTTACTTACTGATTAAAATGTCTTTAAATTCTTCAGAAACAATCCCAAATTTAAGAAAAATAGATCCGACATTATTATTTCCATGTGACTTAGATTGTCATTGCCACCTTCCCCAAGAAAACACCCACACATACAGATTGAAATGTGTTAAAACTTGAAAAATTGGATTTTCCCCCGAAAATATATACACATACAGTATACCCTGCGCAAACGACAGGAGCCGTTTGTTTTGATAACAAGCACTGGCTCAGGACAGCAAAGCGCATCCATCATCGGTTTCTGTTCCGCTATTTTAGGCTTTAGGGCCCGTCTCGTTAAGGGGCCACTAATAAAGGGCCATCCATTTCTGACGGACAGTCCAAGTTTTAGGGCCATTTGTTAAGGGCCATTTTAGGGCCCCTCTTTTTAAGGGGCCACTGATAAAGGGCCATCCATTTCTGATCCACATTATTAAGGGGCCATGAAGTAAAGGCCATACAGGTAAAAAAGAAGGCTAATATCTAGGGCTGACTATCCATGTTAATTATAACAAGAGATGTTTGTAAAACATATATGCCCCCTCAAGGGCCTACATTTGATGTAGGTCAAGTCCAAGGTCAAGTTAACAAGGTCCAAGGTCATGGTCAAATATGAAAGGTCTTAGTAGGAGTTGTCTATGTGTGAAATATCAAAGCTGTATATGTAAAAGTAAAATGAAACATAGGCCAGGTTAAAGTTTTTAAAAGTAGGCCAAATGCCAAGGTCAAGGTCATGGTCAAATGTGAAAGGTCTTGGTTGGAGGTGTCCATGTGTGAAATATAAAGGCTGTAGGTATAAAAGGACATGATATATATGCCTGGTTTCAGTCTTTTTAAAAGTAGGTCAAACTCCAAGGTCAAGGTTGCAATATTCAAGGTCATGGTCAAATGTGAAAGGTTTTGGTAGAAGGTGTCTATGTGTGAAATATCAAGGCTATAGGTGTAATTGGACATAAGATAAAGGCTAGGTTAAAGATTTCTAAAAGTATGTAAAAATCAAAGGTCAAGGTCACACAGGCCAAGGTCATGGTCAAATGTGAAAGGTCTTGGTAGGAGGTGTCCATGTGTAAAATATTGAGACTGTATAGGTAACAGGACATGAAATACAGGTCTAGTTTAAGTTTTTTAAAAGTAGGTCAAACTCCAAGGTCAAGGTCCAAGGTCATGGTCAAAAGTGAAATATCTTGGTTGGAAGTGAACATGTGTGAAATATCAAGGCTGTATATGTAAAATGACATGAAATATAGGTCAGGTTAATGTATTATTAAAGTAGGTCAAACATCAAGGTCAAGGTCACAAGGTCCAAGGTCATGGTCAAATGTGAAAGGTCTTGGTCAGAGGTGTCCATGTGTCAAATATCAAGGCTTTGTGTAAAAGGAATTGATATATCGGCTAGGTTAATTTTTTTTTAAAGTAGGTCAAAGTCAAAGGTCAAGGTCACAAGGTCCAAGGTTATGGTCAAATGTGAAAGGTCTTGGTAAGATGTGTCCATGTGTGAAATACCAAGGCTGTATGTGTAATAGCACATAAGATATAGGCCCAGTCTATTTTCTTTAAAAGTAGGTCAAACTCCAAGGTCAAGGCCACATGGTCCAAGGTCATAGTCGTATGTGATAGGTCTTGGTCGGAGGTTTCCATGTGTCAAATATCAAGGCTGTATGTGTAAAAGGACATGATATCGGCTAGGTTAAAGTTTTTTAAAAGTAGGTCAAACCCCAAGGTCAAGGTCACAAAGTCCAAGGTCATGGTCAATTGTGAAAGGTCTTGGTAAGATGTGTCCATGTGTGAAATATCAAGGCTATATTTGTAAAAGGTCATGAGATATATGCCAGGTTTAATTTTTTTTAAAGTAGGTCAAACTCCAAGGTCAAGGTCACAAGGTCCAAGGTCATGGTTAAATGTGAACCATGTTGATAGGAGGTATCTATGTGTGAGATATCAAGGCTGTATGTGTAAAAGGACATGAGATATAGGCAAGGTTAAGAATTAAGTGTAAAAATCAACAAAGGGCAATAACTCCAAGAATTTGATTGGCAGAGTTATGGTTCTTGTGCACTGCACGTCTCCATAATGAAATCTATTCACCTGTAAAGTTTCATGATTCTACCTTACATATTTTTTTAGTTGTGCTCTGGACAAGAATCAAGTTATAAAATCAACAAAGGGCAGTAACTCAGAAAATTTGATCGGCAGAGTTACGGTTCTTGTACACTGCACCTCTCCATAATGAGATCTATCCACCTGTAAAGTTTCATGATTCTACCTTACATACTTTTTGAGTTATGCTCCGGACAATAATCCAATTTGAAAATCAAAAAGGGCAATAACTCCAAAAATATGATCGGCAGAGTTACGGTTCTTGTGCACTGCACCTCTCCATAATGAGATCTATTCACCTGTAAAGTTTCATGATTCTACCTAACATAGTTTTTGAGTTATGCTCCGGACAAGAATCAAGTTTGAAAATCAACAAAGGGCAATAACTCCACAAATATGATCAGCAGAGTTACGGTTCTTGTGCACTGCACCTCTCCATAATGAGATCTATCCACCTATAAAGTTTCATGATTCTACCTTTGATACTTTTCGAATTATGCTCCGGACAAGGTTTGGTTTGACCGACCGACCGACCTTCCGACCGACCGACCGACACTTGCAAAACAATATACCCCCATTTTCTTCGAAAGGGGGCATAATTATTGCAATAGTATCGCTATCTGAGCATTATTCATTGTGACATACTATCCCAATACTATCATGATACAATAATATTTCACAAAAGGGTCTTTATAAGGTGTATTACTTACTGACTGATTAAAATGTCTTTAAATTCTTCAGAAACAATCCCAAATTTAAGAAAAATAGATCCGACATTATTATTTCCATGTGACTTAGATTGTCATTGCCACCTTCCCCAAGAAAACACCCACACATACAGATTGAAATGTGTTAAAACTTGAAAAATTGGATTTTCCCCGAAAATATATACACATACAGTATACCCTGCGCAAACGACAGGAGCCGTTTGTTTTGATAACAAGCACTAGCTCAGGACAGCAAAGCGCATCCATCAAGTACTAGATAGTGAACATGAGTTGTCCGCGGACAACGTAGCTCGCCTATACAAGAGCTTGTCACAAAAACAGCTAATTTTTTCAAAAGTAGGTCAAACTCCAAGGTCACAAGGTCAATGGTCACGGTCCCAAATGAAAGGTCTTTGCAGGAGGTATCCATGTGAGAAATATCAACACCAGTTTAAAGTTTTTCAATTGAAGATGTGACGAGACGGGATACCGACACCAGGGCTGTGACATAAGCTCCCCGGCGGACATAAAGTCCTGGCTCGCTAAAAATTCTAGTTCGAAAAGATTAAAAACTTCATAAACTTTTTCCCAAACAAGACCTTGATTTGAAGCCCCTATTAGAAAATGCATGGGAAAACATTGAGACAAAAGAAGAAAATGCTGATGGTCACCATTTTCTTCTTTTGACTCAATATTTCCTTTGCTATATCGTACACAATTCATATCTTTATCAACAGCCATTTTGTCGTCTGAAACAGCTTATGAATTGGACAACTATAAAAAAAATTTGTTTGGGAAAGGGTTGAAATCAAATTTCTGAGTAACGAATGCATGCCTAGAGGCTGATATTACAGTAATAGAAGCATGTGCAAAGTTTGAAAGCAATAGCTGTTAAAGAAAAAAGTCATCAGATATATGCAAGTTGCACTTGTGTAATCATATTTGTTTTTTTTGTGTTTTTACGCCGTTTTCAACTGATATGGTCATATCGCAGCGGTTGAGACACTTAACCATGGATTACTGTTGTCTTTCAGACAAGTACTAACACAAAACCCTAACCGAGCCTCCAGCTGCTCGCCCACTAGGTTAACGATATATTGCTTAATCAGGCAGAAAAGGAAACACATAGTGTTGGACTGTTTGTGCTCTCACTACCTTTATATACCGGTCAAAACTTTTAATATGCAACTTAGATTTATCTCTTTTATGAATAGTTTGCAACTAGAAACTTGTAAACTACATATAATTATTTTCCATCCGTTTGTCCATTAATTTGAATTAGGTGGGCCTTGATGTAAAGGACCATGCAAGAAAAACAGTAGCCTAACTACATAAGTTCTTGATTTACAAAGCTATTGTATCCGATTTTTTCCGCAAATAAACCCCTACACCGAACAGGTATTAGATGAAGTGCGTTTTACCATTCTAAGGGTTAGATAGCATCTAGTGGTCAGTAGAAAAGCACTGTCTATACAATTTCAATCTTTAATTTGTAATTTTATTTTCAAAGATATCTAATAATCACTTTGGTTCATAGTTTATACTACTTGATGGCTTAAAGTGTTGTTCCTATCTGTATCTTCTCCATCCTCTGTGTCCTTACCAGCCCCATCTGAAACAAGAAAGTCAGAACTGACATAATTATGCTCTATGAAAAATGTTTGGTTTATTGGGGTTTTAAGCCGTTTCCAACTACTAAGGTCATATCCCGGCAGCTGGAGCACCTAACCATGGATTCCTGTCATTTCTCATACCAGTACTACCACAACACCCTTACCGAGCCTCCAGCTGCTCCCCCACATAGGTTCACGATATCAAACCATTGATGGGTGACATTTTTGTCAGTAAGGGTATTTGCCGCAGCCGGGTATCGAACCCGGGACCTCTCGAATGAGAGGCAGATTCGCTACCAACTGCGCCATGGCCGTGGCTATATGAAAAATGTAGTTGTTAGAGTTGCCATATTTAGTTTCCTTACAAGAATCATGCAATATGAGCTATATACCAAAGTACATATGTATATGGACTTATATGGGGCCAGGTAAAATTCTTATCTAATGAAAGGAATGTTTCTTTGGATAAAGCACAATGTATATAATGACAATTGAACTCCAGACAAAGTTGATGATGCAAGTTTTATAAAAGACAAGAAATGTTTGTAAAACATATATCACGGGCCTATCTTTAATGTAGGTCAAACTCCGAGGTCAAGTTCACAAGGTTCAAGGTCATGGTCAAATGTGAAAGGTCTTGATAGGAGGTGTCTATGTGTGAAATATCAAGGCTGTAGGTGCAAAAGGACATGATATATATGCCAGGTTAAGAATTAAGTGTGAAAAGCAACAAAGGGCAATAACTCTAAAAATTTGATCGGCAGAGTGATGGTTCTTGTGCACTGCGCCTCTCCATAATGAGATCTATCGACCAGTAAAGTTTCATTATTCTACCTTACATATACTTTTTGAGTTATGCTCCGGACAAGAATCAAATTTGAAAATCAACAAAGGGCAATAACTCCAAAAATTTGATCAACAGAGTTACAGTTCTTGTGCACTGCACCTCTCCATAATGAGATCTATCCACCTATGAAGTTTCATGATTCTACCTTACATATTTTTCGAGTTATGCTCCGAACAAGGTTTGGTCTGCGGACCGACCAACCGACACTTGCAAAAAAATATACCCCCATTTTCTTCGAAAGGGGGCATAACAAGAGTTGTCCGCGGACAATGTAGCTCGCCTATACGAGAGCTTATCACAAAAAAGAGTCCAAGGTCAAAGGTCAAGGTCATCGGGTCAAAGGTCATGGTCTCAAGGTCAAGGTACGTAGTATCCATATGTGAAATATCAAGGCTCTATAATAGTGCATGAGATATAGGCCAGGTTAAAGTTTTTGAAAAGTAGGTCAAACTCCAAGGTCAAGGTCACTAGGCCAAAGGTCATGGTCCCAAATGAAAGGTCTTGTTGAGAGGCATCCATATGTGAAGTATCAAGGCTGCATCTGTAAAAATGGCCGAGATATAGGCCAGGTTAAAGTTTTTAAAAGTAGGTCAAACTTGAAGGTCAAGGTCACTAGGTCAAAGGTCATGGTTCCAAATGGAAGGTCTTGGCAGGAGGTATCCATGTGTGAAGTATCAAGGCTGTATCTCGAATAGTGCCCGAGATATAAATCAGGTTAAAGTTTTTGAAGATGCGACGCCGACGCTGACACCGACGCCAACGCTGACGCCGACACTAGGGCTGTGACATTAGCTCCCCCGACATAATGTCCCGGCTCGCTAAAAATGACATGGTTCACAACGAAATTCATGACAAAGATGACGCATTAATTTGTTGGCAATAAAAAGGCTTTAAAACATTAAGAACATGCAAGTAAAAGGCAGACAAGAAGTACAACTCTTTTCATTGATAGGTCACATAAAATATGAATTGGTAAAAACATTGGCCATACTATTCAGGTTTGTTGAGCACTAGTAAGATTGAAGGGCCTCTACTAGAAATCTTTGGACACTTTAAGGACCAAATAGTGTGACTGATTTATGTTAAAGGGCCATATTTATAAATGGACTAATAAGTGTGACTGGATCATGTTTAAGGGCCATATCAATGTATGGACAAGTAACTGCTAGTTAGGGGCCAGGTAAACATTTTGATTTAAAAAAGTATATCTTCTGTAGACAAATATGGTGGATGTTATCAAATAATATGGATGAAGAGGATTTTGTCATAAAAATCCATGGTTCACAAAAATACTGGTGACAATAAACAGCAAGTATATTTCTGTCTGGGTATCACATTTGTTTAAATTACAAATTATATATACAATTCAGATTGTCTATAGAATACACAAAAATACTTTGCATTACTGATCATGATCAACTTACCATCTGTTATGTTCTCAGTTATGACATCTTTGTCTATATTAGTCCAAAACCTTGGCTTATTACCAGTAACTTTTCTTTACTTGTTCACACCATCTGAAACAAGAATGTAAGAACTGATATATGCTGCTCAAAAATGTCACTGTAACGACACAAACCATATCCTGGGGAAAAGCTAACAACAAGAGTTGTCCGTGGATAACGTAGCTCACCTGTACGGAGCTGGTCACAAAAACAGCTAATTCTTTAAAAGTAGGTCAAGCTCTAAGGTCAAGGTCACAAGGTCAAGGGTCATGGTCCCAAATGAAAGGTCTTGGCAGGAGGTATCAATGTGTGAAATATCAAGTCTTTATCAATAATAGTGCATGAGATATAGGCCAGGTTAGAGTTTTTCTAAAGTAGGTCAAACTCCAAGTCAAGGTCACTAGGTCAAAGGTCATGGTCCCAAATGAAAGGTCTTGTCGAGATGTATCCATGTATGAAATATCAAGGCTGTATCTCTAATAGTGCCTGAGATATAGACCAGGTTAAAGTTTTTCAAGTGAAGACGTGACAGGACGGGACAGGACGGTATGCGACTCCGACACTAGGGCTGTGACATAAGCTCCCCGGTCATAAAGTCCCAGCTCGCTAAAAATCGTGCAATATGAATTTTAAATTAAATTATATGGACTAATAAGGGCTGGGTAAAAATCTTTTCTTATGAAAGAAATGTTTCTTCTCAAGACAAAGTTAAACATTCTAAAATTGTATGAATTTTTTAAATGCACACATGAATTGCACATCTCCAGTCTGATAAGACATATCAGAAAATGAATGACAAAATAAACAATATTGTTGAGGTATGCAGATTACTTAAACGATTAAAGGGCCACTGGACATCTTTGGACATTTAGAGGGCCAAAAAGTGTGACAGATTCATGTTTAAGGGCCATATGCATAAATGGGCTAACAAGGGGCCAGGGCCGAAAAGTGTTGCTGGATCATGTTTAAGGGCCATAGATATTATTGATATATAAACTAGTAAGGGGCTGGGTAAAAATCTTGATTTTAAAAGAAATCTTCTGTAGACAAAGATGATGCTAGCGATCAAACTCTATGGATGAAGAGGGTTTTGCGTAAAAGAAATCTATGGTTCACAGTAAAACTGGTGACAATAAACAGCGAGTTTATTTCTTTCTGAGGATCACATTGGTTTAAATTTTGCATTATACATGAAATTAATGCTGTCTATGCAATATACAAAAATACTTTTAATAACTGATCACTAACCTACCATCTGCTGTGTTTTCAGTTGTGACATCTCTGTCTATCTTTGTATAACACATTGGCTTATTACCAGTAACATCTTCTGTGTATTTACTAAAACCTGAAACAAGAAAGTCAGAAGTGATATGTGTTCCCCGAAAATATCGTTGTAACAATTAAAACCATGTCATTAGATCCTGGGGAAAAGCAAACAAGAATCATGCAACATGAATTATAAACCAAGTTATATGGACTAATAAGGGGCTAAGTAAAAATCTTATCTCATGAAAGAAATGTTTCTTCTCAAGACAAAGTTAAACATTCCAAAATTGTATGAAAAATGCACACATGAATTGCACATCTCCAAACTGATAGGACATATCAGAAAACAAATGACAAAATAATTAGGAATACTGTCGAAATATGCGGAGTACTTATACCATTAAAGGGCCACTGGACATCTTTGGACATTTAGAGGGCCATATACATAAATGGGCTAACAAGGGGCCAGGGCTGAAAAGTGTTGCTGGATCATGTTTAAGGGCCATATAAATTACTGATATATGAACTAGTAAGTGGCTGGGTAAAAATCTTGATTTTAAAAGAAATCTTCTGTAGACAAAGATGATGCTAGCGATCAAACTCTATGGATGAAGAGGGTTTTGCGTAAAAGAAATCTATGGTTCACAGTAAAACTGGTGACAATAAACAGCAAGTTTATTTCTTTCGGAGGATCACATTGGTTTAAATTATGCATTATACATGAAATTCAGGCTGTCTATGCAATATACAAAAAATACTTTGAATAAATGATCACTAACCTACAATCTGCTGTGTTTTCAGTTGTGACATCTCTGTCTATATTTGTCTAACACCTTGGCTTATTACCAGTTACATCTTCTGTGTATTTACTAACACCTTCTGAAACAAGAAAGTCAGAAGTGATATGTGCTCCCCGAAAATATCATTGTAACAATTAAAACCATATCATTAGATCCTGGGGAAAAGCCAACAAGAATCATGAAATATGAATTATAAGCCAAGTCATATGGACTTATAAGGGGCCAGGTAAAAATCTTATCTTATGAAAGAAATGTTTCTTCTCAAGACAAAGTAATACCTTGTAAAATTGTATGAAAAATGCACACATGAATTGCAGTTCTCTAAACTGATAGAACATATCAGAAAATAAAAGACAAAACAATTAGCTATACTATTGAGGCATGCAAAGTACTTATTCCATTTAAGGGCCACTAGACATCTTTGGGCATTTAGAGGGCTAAAAAGTGTGACATATTCATGTTTAAGGGCCATATACATATATGGGTTAGGGTTGCGGCCAAGGGGCCAGGACCAAAGAGTGTCGCTGGATCATATTTAAGGGCCATATTGATGTATGAATAAGTAAGGGGCCGGGTAAAAATCTTGATTTTAAAAGAAATCTTTTGTAGACAAAGAATGATACTAGCGATCAAACTTTATGGATGAAAAGGGTTTTGCGTAAAAGAAATCTATGGTTCACAGTAAAGCTGGTAACAAAAACAGCTAGTTTATTCCTTTCTTAGGATCAAATTGGTTTAAATTTTGCATTAACCATGAAAGTCATGCTGTCTATGCAATATACAAAATACTTTGAATAAATGATCACTAACCTACCATCTGCTGTGTTTTCAGTTGTGACATCTCTGTCTATATTTGTCTAACACCTTGGCTTATTACCAGTAACATCTTCTGTGTATTTACTAACACCTTCTGAAACAAAGAGGTAAGAACTGACATATGCTTCCAGAGAAACTTTTTGTAACGATTTAAATCATATCATTAGATCCTGGGGGAAAGCCAACAAGAATCATGCAATATGAATTATAAACCAAGTCATATGGACTTATAAGGGGCCAGGTAAAAATCTTATCTTATGAAAGAAATGTTTCTTCTCGAGACAAAGTAAAATATTGTAAAATTGTATGAAAATTGCACCCATGGATTGCAGTTCTCCAAATTGATAGGACATATCAGAAAATAAAAGACAAAGCAATAAGCTATACTATTGAGGCATGTAAAGTACTTATACCATTAAGGGCCATTAGACATCTTTGGACATTAAGAGAGCCAAAAAATGTGACAGATTCATGTTTAAGGGCCATTTAGGGTTAGGGTTAGGGTTAGGGTTATTGCCAAGGGGCCAGTCTATATTCGGTTCAAAAACTTAACTAGCTAACAGTTACTTCTTTCATGTCTTTATAGGCACCCTTAGAACTGACATATGCTTCCAAAATATATCATTGTTACTATTCAAACCATTCATTCTTGAGAAAAAAAAACTTAAACAGAATCATGCTATATGAACTATGCATCAAATAATATGGACAAATAAGGGGCCACTTAAAAATCTAATCAAAGATTATTTTTAAATGACGCTTCCAGTATGCGCCATTCACAAGACATATATATTTTTGTGTTAAAAAAAGCACTTTGATACATACAGTAGTTCCAATGTATATGGAATTTGTAATTAATTTTGTGTCAACTTTAAAGGTGTGGTTCTTGCTTATCAGCAATAAATTCAAACAAAAGGGCCTTTTAAAATGGCCCTATATTGCTCAGCTGACATTTAATTTCATATTCTCATACCTCTCCATAGGTCCTGGTCAATAGGGTAAAAACCTGTAGGTCAAAATATTCTCAAGTAGGAGCACAGAAATGGATTTTAAACAAAGACCTATGTCACCCGAAAACTAAAAACTTTCTTGGGTCAAGGACAACAACTATGTAAAGTTTCATGATACTAGGTCAAACAATTTCTCTAAGTCCAAAGAGCACCGCCCTGTCAGGCCCACATTTTTAACAAATCTAAAAACCTGTAACCAAATGTTAAAGAGAATCACTCAAGGAACATTTGGGGGTCATTGTGACCCCCTTACCTTAAAAGTTAGGGGTAATTTCTACTATTTTGTGGGTCAAATGCCATAGAACTCAAGAATCATATGAAAATCTGGATTTAAAATTTGCGTCATTTATGTCCCTCGAGTAAAATTCTAAGGGGTCATTTGTTTTGAAATTGCGACAATGACACATGATTTGTGCGTCATGGAAAACCCTGAGCATGTATTGAAATTTCCCTTTTTTGGACATTCATGCGAATTTTCCCCCACCTATGGGGCCCTGACCCCCTTCCCCCAAACCTAAAAATAAACACGGTGATACACCCTGCCCTGTCACGCCCACATTTCTTGATGAATCAAAAATTTGCAAATTGGACCAATGGTTGATTTTTAAAGAATTTGCTCTGAATTTCTCCAAGTCTGATAAGCCCCACCCACATTTTTTGACAAATCAAAAATTAGAAAAAGAAAATAAAAAAGGCCTCCCAAGAAACATGCCTGCAATGTTTGATTAAGATTGGCCTAGTGATTTAAAAGGAGGAGAGGATGTTTAAAGAAATTGTTGACAACGTCTGACGCACGCCAGACACAGGGCAATCACAAAAAGTCACCTTGAGCATTTGTGTTGCTCAGGCAAGCTTAAAATACTATTTTGTATCACCAGCAAGCAAAAATATTCATAATACATGTTCATAATACCCTCAACATTAACTGGTAAGTCATTTGAATGAATAAAAAAAAATAGTAGTGGTCCGATTATAAACCCTTGAGGAACCCCACTAGCAGCACCTGAGCCAGAGAGCATAGCAAGACTTGGATATCTTGGGAAATCTGTAGTTGAATAATATATGGAAATAGAAAGTCAAACTCTAATTAGACTGGGTTAGATTGAATGGAGTTTTACAGCTAAGGTTATATGGAGCCAAGACCTTAATGTAAAGTATCATCGGTAAGACTGGAGAGGCGAGGGATCAAACCTGAGATCCCTGTGTATCAAGTCTAGTGCTATAATACCACTGCACCGAATCAGCTCTTAATCAAACTTGGACACTAGAACTAAGTTGGTGGAGTAATAAATGGACAAAGCAATATAGCCATTGTATGTTAACAAATATGAAGAGAGTTGCAGATTGGTTTTAGAAAATTCAGCTATTGGTAAACAGTGATTATGAAAGAATCAGAAATTGTTTGTGATGATTGTCAAGGGAGTGTAATCGCACCAGTAAAAATGTTTACGATTCATTAATGACTAGCCAGATATTTTGGACCATGGCATTGTAAATTATTTACTGACGACACAAAATGTTTGACCATTAGGAATTCAAATCAGACTTACTGGTACAATCTTATTGACCGAAGAACAAGCATTATGTATTGCACAGCAATACCAAGTCCCCTACCGGCTTTATATATGTGTGCATTTAAAAAAAGAAGTAAAAAAAAAAAAAAAACAAGTGTAATTTCCCAGTAATTTTCTAAATCCAGCATCTGTATCTCCCTAAAAAATCAATGGACCAAAACCCAACTCAAGCTTGTTCTGTAACTCATCAATGCGGGTCTACATACCAACAAGAGGGCCAAGATGGCCCTGTATCGCTCCACTGGCTTTTAGACATTTAGACTACGAACTTCTTGAAGGAATACAATAGAGGTCTATTAAAAGAAGATTCATGCTACACCAGAATGAAATCCAATATGTGATTAAGGAGCAGAAATGTTTTTGAAATTTTCTTAAAATTACACTGTTTCATATAGCATAAAAAAGCCTAGCCCACAACGGCCAAGCTTTTCGTCCGATCATGAAAAAATTTGGAAGAGATTCATGCAAGGAAGATTCCTGTGAAGTTTGGTTAAAATTGGTCCTGTAGTTTTGGAGAAGAAGTTTGTTTAACAATTTTTTGAAAATTCAATTTAATCAAATTTTATTTAAATTCAAGTTCTACACAGAAATTATTTTTTTAAGGAATTTAGAGGAGATAAATGCAAGGAAGATTCGTGTGAAGTTTGGTTAAAATTGGTCCAGTAGTTTTGGGAAAAAGATTTTTCAAAAATTTAATTTAATTTAATTAATCAAAATTTAAGTTCTAAATAGATTTCATTTTTTTAAGGAATTAAGAAGAGATTAATACATGGATCATTTCTGTAAAGTTTGGTTGAAATTGGTCCATTAGTTTTGGAGAAGAAGAATTTTTAAAAAATTTTCAAAAATTTAATTTAATTAAATAAATTAAAATTTAAAATCTACATAGAATTTATTTTTTTGAAGGAATTATGAAGAGATTAATGCAAGGAACATTTCTGTAAAGTTTGGTTGAAATTGGTCCAGTTGTTTTGGAGAAGAATTTTTTTCAAAGATTTTTTCGAAAATTTAAATCAATTAAATTATTTAAAATTCAAGTTCTCCACGGATTTTATTCTTTTAAAGGAATTTAGTAGACATTCATGCAAGGATGATTCTTGTGAAGTTTGGTTGAAATTGGTCCAGTAGTTTTGGAGAAGAAGAATTTTTAAAGATTTTTCGAAAATTCAATTCAATTAAATTACTTAAAATTCAAGTTCTGTATAGATTTTATTCTTTTGAAGGAATTTGGTAGAGATTCATGCAAGGATGATTCGTGTGAAGTTTGGTTGAAATTGGTCCAATAGTTTTGGAGAAGAAAATTTTTTAAAGATTTTTCGAAAATTTAAATCAATTAAATTAATTAAAATTCAAGTTCTGCACAGATTTTATTTCTTTGAAGAAATTTGGTAGAGATTCATGCAAGGATGATTCTGGTGAAGTTTGGTTGAAATTGGTCCAGTAGTTTTGGAGAAGAAGATGTTTGAAAATTGTTTACGCACGGACGCACGCACGCACGGACGCACGGACGCACGACAGACACAGGGCCATGACATAAGCCCCGCTGGCCTTCGGCCAGTGGAGCTAAAAATCAGCTCAATTCCTGCCAGTGTTCAGAAAAGAGTTCGGAAAACGGTAATTCCCCAGTAAATTTCTAAGTCAAGCATACATATTTTACTAAAAAATCACTGGACTGGAACGAAACTCAAACCCGTACTATAACTGATCACTGTGGGTCTACATACCAAAAAAACAGCTCAATAGCTGCACATGAGCGTTTAGAAAAAAAGTCCGGAAAACTGTAATTCCCAAGTAATTTTCTAAGTCCGTCAAGCTTGTTCTGTAACTCATCAATGCGGGTCTACATACCAAAAATGAGCTCAATACCTGCAAGCATTTAGAAAGAAGTCTAGAAAACTGTGATTTCCCAGTAATTTTCTAAGTCCAGCATCCATATCTTCCTAAAAAATCACTGGACCAGAACGAAACTCAAACTCGTTCTGTAACTCATCAATGCGGGTCTACACACCAAAAATAAGCTCAATGTCTGCAAGCGTTTAGAAAAAAAGTCCGGAAAACTGTGATTTCCCAGTAATTTACTAAGTCCACCATCGGTATCTTCCTCAAAAATCACTCAACCGGAACGAAACTCAAACTTGTTCTTTAACTCATCAATGCGGGTCTACATACCAAAAATGAGCTCAATGCCTACAAGGATTTAGAAACAAGAGGACCATGATGGTCCTAAATCGCTCACCTGAATCAAGATGGCAAGAGTGATAATGGCAATTTTGTCAAATTCAAAGGCATGAAACTTATAAGGACTTTCTGTTTGGAAACAATTAAGAAATAATTTTGTTCCAATCGATCCAGTAAGGTTGGGTATGAATTAGCACAATTGTTGACGGTTTTTTTTTTCAATAATTATTTATTGATTTCGCAATATACAACATAGGACTAATTTTCAAAGCATTCTGATCTGTTAGAGATTGATCATTTATGATAGGCTCAATTAACAAGATTTGGTCTGTGATTGAAAGAATATAGCGCAGGATTACCATCTGATAAGCTAAGGCTAATCCCATATTTGTTTACATAAGATAAACATGGGGCCAGCCAGAGCAACAGATAAGAGAAATAGATAAGAGAAATAGGACAGATTTCTCTGAGTCCGATAAGCCCCTTCCTCCCTGCCACAGCCTGATTTTTTATCAATTGTAAGAATTTGAGAACAAATTTTGAAAAGAGTGATTTAAGGAACATTCCTGCAAAGTCTGGTTCATTTGGGCCCAATGGTTGATTTTTTAAGAATTTTCTTATAATTTCTCGAAGTCCAATAAGCCCCTTCCTCCCTGCCAAGGCCACATTTTTTGTCAATTGTAAGAATTTGAAAACAGATTTTGAAAAGAGTGACTCAAGGAACATTCCTGTAAAGTCTGGTTCAAATTGGCCCAATGGTTGATCTTTAAAGAATTTTCTTACAATTTCTCTGAGTCTGATAAGCCCCCTTCCTCCCTGCCACGGCCACATTTTTTGACAAATGTAAAAATTTGTAAATAAACTTTAAAAAGAGTGACTAAAGGAACATTTCTGCAAAGTCTGGTCCAAATTGGCCCAATGGTTGATTTTTAAAGAATTTTCTTATGATTTCTCCAAGTCCGATAAGCCCCTTCCTCCCTGCTACGGTCATAATTTTTTGACAAAGGTAAAAATTTGTGAATAAACTTTGAAAAGAGTAACTAAAGGAACATTTCTGCAAAGTCTGGTCCATATTGGCCCAATGGTTGATTTTTAAAGAATTTTCTTATGATTTTTCCAAGTCCGATAAGCCCCTTCCTCCCTGCCACGGCCACATTTTTTGTCAATTGCAAGAATTTGAAAACAAATTTTGAAAAGAGTGACTCAAGGAACATTTCTGCAAAGTCTGGTTCAGTTTGGCCTAATGGTTGATTTTAAAGA
Organism: Fragum sueziense; assembly: GCA_963680895.1. Lineage (NCBI taxonomy): Eukaryota > Metazoa > Mollusca > Bivalvia > Cardiida > Cardiidae > Fragum > Fragum sueziense. The sequence goes on from CAVMGG010000656.1 coordinate 25,162, forward strand.
ATTTTCTTATGATTTCTCTAAGTCCAATAAGCCCCTTCCTCCCTGCCACGGCCACATTTTTTGACAAATGTAAAAATTTGTGGATGAATTTTGCAAAGAGTGACTCAATGCACATTCCTGCCAACTTTGGTTCAAATTGGCCCAATGGTTGATTTTTAAAGAATTTTCTTAAGATTTCTCTAAACTCTGATAAGCCCCGCCCTGCCACGCCCACATTTTTTGACAAATCAAAGATTCACGAACAAGTTTTGAAAAGGGTCACACAAAGAACATTTCTGCCAAGTTTGGTTAAAATTGGACCAATGGTTTAGGAGGAGAAGATGTTTGAAGAAATTGTGGACGGACAGACGGACGGACGGACGACGGACAAAAAGCGATCACAATAGCTCACTTTGAGCACTTCGTGCTCAGGTGAGCTAAAAAAGTCCGGAAAACTGTGATTTCCCAGTAATTTTCTAAGTCCAGCATCCGTATCTATCTCAAAAATCACTGGACCGGAACGAAACTCAAACTTGTTCTGTAACTCATCAATGCGAGTCTACACACCAAAAATCACCGGACCAGAACGAAACTCACACTTGTTCTGTAACTCATCAATACGGGTCTACATACAAAAAATCATCTCAATAGCTACCAGCGTTTAAAGAAAAAAGTCCGGAATGAAAACTAATTCTTCGGAATGACTGACAGACGGACTGACAGTCTGACAGACAGAGAGCAAACCTAAAGTCCCCTTCTGCTTCGCCAGTAGGGGACTAAAAAGAATTTGACATGCAGTAGAAACCATTGTAAAGTGATTTATGAAACACAATAATAACAAAGGTCTAATTACATTTCTTTGAGGAATACCCCCAAAACATGTGTCTTAGATAGACAAGAGCTGTCAGAAGACAGCACGCTCGACTTTCTAATTTGCTTAGTTTAAAGGGGGCATAACACCAAATAGAGTGATCCCAGGGTCATGGGCCCTGATAGTAAGGTAGAGGGTGTGATGGTGAATAAGTATACCAAGTTTGGCTTGAATCCCTTTGATAGTATGGAAGTTATTGATGTTTGAAAAAACTTTAACCTTGGTTGCAACGCCAACGCCGACGTCCGGGTGACAGTATAAGCTCTCATTTTCTTCGGAAAGTCAAGCTAAAAATGAACCAACATGAACAGTTTGATGCTTACAACTTATCCAGATCATTTTTCATCCATCCAACCATAACCAGTTGAGTACCGGTATATAAGCTAAGGATACACCCACCATAACCCTTTCCCAAACCACAACATTTCAGGGTGATCCAATTTGATAGCTGCTGCTGACGACAAGAGATGTTGTTAAAGATAGAATTTGTGTATAATGGAACACAAAAAATATTGAGACAAAAGGAGAAACTGCTGGTTATTAGCAGTTTTTTCTTTTGTCTCAATATTTTCCCATACCATTTTTATTAGGGACGTCAAAACCAGGGGCCCGTTTTATCAAAAAAATCGCATCTTAGCTACGACCTGGCGTAAGTCGTAACTTACGTCCCGGACTTGCGTCTTTTTGAAAAACCCGTTTTATCAACGCGGTCGTAACTCAAACGTCTTAGCTGCGACTTTCAAGTGTCGTAACTTGTTTCTAGCTTTACGCGTTGGTTTCGAATTTCCCGAACTACGTCATTTTCATTCGAAAACTCGGAGTTTATCGCTTAAATCACAAAGTCTTCCAGTCTAATCTGGTAAAACCCGACGTCTAAAAATAACTCGGCATATATTTAGTTTGCAAATTATTCTTTAGTTTTTTTTGTACAGGTGGTTAATTTGATTCTTTTTCATGCAACTTATAGAACAAAAGACCAATTTGAAGCTGCAGGGTGTCATTTGACCCTTTTCAAGCTATTTTGTGTCTTATTTTGCTACTTTCAGTGTTGTTATGCTGGCGGCTTTTTTCAATTTACCGAGCGGATAGCGAAAGTACGAAAAACAGGTTTCCCAAGTTTGTTCGAAATAAACGAAACAAAGGACTGGTCAGATCTGTTTTTCTTGCTAAAGTTAGTTCTAAAGGCAAACTTTTTATTGTCAAATCTTATTTATTTGCAGCTGTTTTAGGAGCAATTACGCTCGAGTAATAATTTTATTTATAAATTTATTTTTGCCGTCGCTATCAGCGTTGGCGCGGTGGCCGAGTGGGCTAGGCAGTCGCATTCAGTAACTTATTTTTCAGTTCGCGCGGGTTCGAATCCTACGCTCACCATTTTTTTTTTCTCTTTTTTTTAACGGTTTCATTCGTAATTTACCTTTTAAAAAGCCACCCTATTTCTTTTCAAAAGGTCATTAACATCACATCAGATGACGAAAACAACAAAGATCGATCTATCGTCTAGATCTGACAGCTTATTTCGAATTTTTCCTTGGTGTAATTTCTTAGAGAATAGATCTATCAACTACATAGCCCCAGCTACGTTTGATACATGTAGGCCGATCAGTGGTAAAACCGATTCATGACCAACACACTGTTCCGAATTAAAGGACTTGCAGACGACAAAATACGTGCTGTTTAACCCTTTCCCATAAGACAGAATTTTCGGGTAGTCCAATTCAAAAGCTGCATCAGATGTCACACAGATGACAACATGGGTGTTAATCAAGGGTTGGATTTGTGCACAACACAGCTCGGAAAATATTTAGGCAAACGGAGAAAGTATCACCGGGGGATATTTGTCTCTGGGTTGTTGTTGTGGGATGGGATTATGGGTATGAGTGAGACAAATTGATTATGATGAATGTATGTAAGAATGATTGTGATTGGTTGTGTGATTAGATGATGGTCATGTGATGTATGAGTTTTGGAGGGAAGATGGAGATCAGATAGAAATTTACCTTTGGCTTGAGAACAACAAAATTTAAGATTGATTTTAGAAATTGGAGTTGAAATAGAAGTTTGGAAATTGTAATTGAAATTGAATTTGGAATAAGTTGAAAAATAGTAAGATCAAGGATGGACAGTTATATGTGAACAATTTGGAGAATTTAGATATAATAATAATTTGGCTTTTGGAAGAACAATTTGGACTTAGATTTATTTAATCCCATCCCACAACAACAACCCAGAGACAAATATCCCCCGGTGATATAATGGTGGATGAATCCCGGTACGATACTGAAGAAGGATTTTAATATTAAGCGATTTGAGTGAAATACAGATAGTACTGAAAATGGCAAAGTCAAGCGAGTTGAGACATAATGGACTAAATGTGCCAGTTTTTGAAGAGGGGAACAATGCCACATTTTGGCTCAATAAATTCGAGAGAGTGGCAGTATTGAAGAAGTGGACTGACGACGAAAAGTGTACGTTTTTCTGTTTGTCCCTAGGCAGTCAGTGTGAAATTTGGTATCAAGGACTTAGCGCCGAAATCCAGAACGATTTCAACCAGCTGAAACAGACATTCCTTGAACGTTTCGACAGTGCCCATAGTCGTGTTTTCAGCTATGCTGAATTTTTGGACCTACATCAAGGGGCAGACAACGTGGACACATACCTAGAACGTGTCATACACTGCGGACGCGCTTTGGGGAAGTCTGACACAGAAATCCTGGACAAGGCCATCCATGGGCTAAGGAAGGAGGTCCGAAACTTTGTCCTGATGAAAGAGGCCAAGACGCTGGATGACGTGAGAAGATACGGGAAAATGGGACACTCGCTGCTGACCAACGAACAGAAGGAACAGGTGTCGAGCGTTAAAACTGACAATCAACAGAAGCCCAACAATCAAAGTGGAAAAAGACATAATTCTGGAAACTTCACTTATAAACGTAGTGAAGATAGAAGTGAAAGTGATAATAGTGCTAGTAATAATGTACGGAATAAGAGGAGGAAGTTTGACCAAGCTTGTGTGCATTGTGGTGAGTACAGTCACATTTCTACATTTTGTAAGTTTAGAAATGCCGAGTGCTATGAATGTCATGAGATAGGCCATATTGCACGTATGCATCGCCCTTATTTTAGGAGATAGGGACTCGCGCCTATCCCTAAATCTTCTGGGGATGGGCACAAAAGGGAAAATTTGGCAGACACTGACATCTGCATTGGAAAAGCTTACAAGTTAGGTGAAGAAAAGAATTTAGTGGATGTCAGATTGGGAAAATTTTCTGTGGCAGCCATGCTTGATTCTGGCGCGTCCATTTCTTGCTTGAGTCTTGATACTTATAAGAGAAGTGGGCTAGCCAAAGAATTTCCGCTCGAAATTTCGGATGTACATGCAGCACAGACTGTTGATGGCAGCCACATGAAAATTTTGGGCAAAATTAACATTCCTTTAAGTATTTGTAGGTTATCTTTGACTCAGACTTTCTACATTTTCAAGAAACTGAACCAGTCTGTGATACTTGGAAGAGATTTTCTGAAAGAGCAAAAAGCACACGTTGACTTTGACCGTGATATTCTAGAGATCCAAGGAGGATTAGTCGTCACGCAAATGTTCTCTGCACCTCAGAAGACCAGTCTAGCACGTCTGATCAATAGAATAAGCATTCCACCACGGTCAGCAACGGTAGTAAATGTCAAGGTCAGAAAGTCTGGTGTCAAAGGTATAACTGTAGTTGAGCCACTTAGAACCTTACCGTCAAAACACAGTGTTATAGGAGCCAGATCCATAGCTAATGTTCAAAATAACCAGGCATGTGTTCAGTTGTTAAATCCAACACATGAATGGTTATATTTGAAGGCAAATGAACCTATTGCTAGAATTGAATCGTTTGAGAAAAGTGCTATTTTGTGTGAGATTGATGATTGTACCCCTGACAGTGTTTCCACTCTTATCAGCAATACGCAATCATGCAATACACAACCCCATTCCAACACCCCCACTGACACGCACATTCCATACATTAATGAAGTACACACTGACACTCAGTATATAGACATAGCCAAAACACTGGGAGTTGACTTGTCACATTCCAACTTGACAGAAGAGCAGAAGACGAGGCTTATGATTTTGATAGGGAAAAATAGAGATGTGTTTGCGACCTGCACAGCTGAGCTGGGCCAGACAGATCTGTACCCTCACAAAATCATAACCCAAGATGTTCCCCCTGTTAGAAGGCCACAGTATAGGACAACCCCAGAACAGAAGGCGGAAATTGAAAAGCAGACCAGAGATCTCGAGGAGCATGGGATCATTTCCAAGTCAAACACCCTGTGGCAAGCACCTGTCCTACTCGTCAAGAAAAAGAATGGTGAATACCGTTTTGCTGTAGACTTTCGTGGCCTGAATAAAGTGACCCACCCAATCAACTTCCCAATCACCCATTTCCAAGATGTAGTTGATTGCCTCGGTCAAGCAAAAGCCAGCATCTACTCCGTTCTCGACATGGCGCAAGGATTTTTCCAGATACCTTTGGATCCGGAGACGAAGCACAAGACAGGATTCGTTACGCATCAAGGCGTATGGGAGTTCAATAGATTACCGTTTGGGCTTATGAATTCGCCAATGGCTTTTTCCATGGTAATGACGGAAGTATTGCGTGGTTTTAGCTATAAATTTGCATTGACATACATTGATGATTGTCTTATTTTCAGCCAAAACTTTGAGGAGCATCTTGTCCATCTTTCACAGGTTTTTGACAGGTTTAGACAGGCAAATTTAAAGTTAAAGCCAAGTAAATGTCATTTTGCAGCAAAAGAGGTCAAGTATCTAGGACATCGCTTTACCCAGGAAGGAATAGGAGTAGATCAGGACAAAATTACTGCAGTTGTCAACTTTCCGACACCAAAGAACCAAACTGAAGTTAGAGCTTTCCTTGGACTTTCAGGTTACTACCGCCGTTTCGTCAAAAATTATGCAGCTATTGCTAGACCCTTGAACCAGCTGCTAAGGAAGGATTCCAAGTTCATTTGGACAGAAGATTGCGAAACAGCCTTCAATTCCCTAAAAGAGAGATTGACATCCCCACCAATTCTAGCCTTTCCCGACTTCTCGAACAACTCCCAGTTCCTGCTGTACACAGACGCTAGTAACCAATCTATCGGCTATGTACTCGGACAGAAGGACAAGGAGGGACGAGAAGTAGTGATTGGCTATGCAGGCAGATCTCTTCGACCAGCCGAGAAGAATTGGGGAATCAGCGACCTGGAAGGCTTAGCATTAGTAGAAGGTATACGGTATTTCCACACCTACCTAGCCAATAGACCATTCACCGTCTACACAGACCACATAGCCCTGCGAACCTTGAAGGAGAACAGATCTACAGGACGATTAGGTAGATGGGCTGTGTTTCTTCAGGGTTACCAGTACGAGGTGGTGTACAAGAGTGGAAAACACCATGGAAATGCTGACGCACTGAGCCGAAGACCCTACCCAAGTGAGGACCCAGTTAGACAGGCAGACACAGACGATCCGCAAATTGATCCCCAAGTATGTTCGATTACGAACCCAACATCCAAAGTTTACACTGAGTACACCATTCATTTTGCAGAAAAGGACAAGGAAAAAGTCAACAGTAAAATTTCAGGTCCCAAGTTGAATTCCCTGACCACTATGATAAATGCCATAGACACCTACAACACCATGGATCCCGTCAACCACTTAGAGGAAATATGCGACATGACTCCAGAGAAACTTAGGCAGGCCCAAATTGCAGACGGCGATTTCACGGCAATGTTTGCCTACAAAGAAGAGGACAAGGTTCCAGAGCAGAGGGATCAGGCACACAGGCTAATTGCAGAATCTCAATTCTACGAGATCGATGACGGTGTTCTGTATCATCTGTACTACCCCCGTACAAAAGGACACAAGTGGACAGATGTGAAGAAGCAAGTTGCTGTTCCACACACACTGAGAGATGCCGTGCTGAAGTCCTACCATGATGCACTAAGTGCAGGTCACTATGGAATAGAGAGGACATATGAAGCGATCAGGATGAAATACTTTTGGCCATCGATGTACAAGGACATCAAACTTTACTGTCAATCTTGTGAACCATGCCAGCGTACCAAAAGATACAATCATCCACAGAAGGCCAAACTTCAACCGTTACCTGTAGGCAGTGTATTCTCTCGAGTACACATGGATTTGCTAGGACCACTACCGACGAGTGAGCACAAGTACAAGTATGTGTTTCTTGTCTGTGACTCATTCTCGAAATGGTGCGAGGCATACCCATTGTACTCGTTAGAAGCAAAAGAAGTTGCATGGAAGCTGTATGATGAGTGGATCTGCAGATATGGATGTATGGATTCCATTTTGACAGACAGAGGAAGTAACTTCATGTCGGCTCTGATGAAGGAATTATGCAGTATATTCCAGATCAACAAGATTAGCACCAGTTCATACCATGCCGCTACCAACTCAGCAGCCGAAAAGATGAACAGTGTTATTTTACAGAAACTCAGGATATACTGTAACAAGAAACAGACTGACTGGCCACAACTACTTCCCAGCATCATGATGAGTTACAGAATGTCACCAGCTATAGACTCAACTCAGTACTCACCATATTACATCTTGTTTGGCCAAGAATGCAGACTTCCATTGGATACAGCACTTATTCCAACAGAGACAGCAGGAACAACAGCAGAGGAGCACTTACGCAGAATCATAGAACATCAGACAGTATGTAGAGAGCTTGTGAAAGAGAACATCAAAGCTGCTCAGGAAAAGTACAAAAAGAATTATGACCGGAAGGCCGGCACACCAGATTTCAAGGTCAGAGACAGTGTATGGCTGTACAACCCTAGGACCCAGCCCGGACTATCACCAAAACTTACACCGAAATGGTACGGACCCTACTACATCACAGAGAAAACAGGACCTACCAATTACAGGCTGAGGGATCAGAAAACCCACAAAGTTTTGAAGAGTGTTGTCCATTCCGACAGGTTGAAACCATATCACAATCCAGCTCTCAGACCGACAAATGTACCAGAGGCATACAGACAGGGACAACCCGAGCTGATTGATCTGGATGTAGATCAGCAAGATAGACAAGCGCCTCAGGAAGAAAATCAAGCGTCTCAAAGAGACAACCAAGCAAGTACTTCAAGTACAGAGAATCAGAGAGAAAGGGAAAAGGAATCCCAAAATACCACGACTCCTAACCGTGAACCTGATGACTGGGATATTGAGAAAATCCTACAGGCATCACATTATAAAGGACGGATGGTATACAAAGTAAAGTTCAGACAGAAGAACAGTGAGAATTGCAAGACAGAATGGATTTATGCTGAGGACATACCACTAAGTACAAGGAAGGACTTTCACATAAAGTACACATTTTCTGGAAAAAGACGCAAGAAGGTCACACCCAAACCCTCAGCATAATACACAAACAAATACACTTGCACATTCAGATACACAAACTACACTACAGGAGACAATTACGCAGTCTTGCACATTATAGTGAATGCAATGATAAGAAGTCGATACAGCAATATCCATAAGTAAGGTGTTAAATGGCTCAAGTAAGGTTAGATGAAATTTGAATTTGTTTTGTGATAAATTCAAATTCAAGCGCGCAATCCAGCTCTCAGACCGACAAATGTACCAGAGGCATACAGACAGGGACAACCCGAGCTGATTGATCTGGATGTAGATCAGCAAGATAGACAAGCGCCTCAGGAAGAAAATCAAGCGTCTCAAAGAGACAACCAAGCAAGTACTTCAAGTACAGAGAATCAGAGAGAAAGGGAAAAGGAATCCCAAAATACCACGACTCCTAACCGTGACCCTGATGACTGGGATATTGAGAAAATCCTACAGGCATCACATTATAAAGGACGGATGGTATACAAAGTAAAGTTCAGACAGAAGAACAGTGAGAATTGCAAGACAGAATGGATTTATGCTGAGGACATACCACTAAGTACAAGGAAGGACTTTCACATAAAGTACACATTTTCTGGAAAAAGACGCAAGAAGGTCACACCCAAACCCTCAGCATAATACACAAACAAATACACTTGCACATTCAGATACACAAACTACACTACAGGAGACAATTACGCAGTCTTGCACATTATAGTGAATGCAATGATAAGAAGTCGATACAGCAATATCCATAAGTAAGGTGTTAAATGGCTCAAGTAAGGTTAGATGAAATTTGAATTTGTTTTGTGATAAATTCAAATTCAAGCGCGCATTTTTTTTTCTCTCTAATTTAGGGGGTGGGGACAAAAACAATTCAATATTTAAACTTTAACCTTTCTTAATCATTTTCAACTTTGCAAGATGGTAGAATTGCAATGGTATACCTATGTTTACTATTAAGATTCTGCAGGGAGAGATTATGGGAAATAGCATAATAAGCAAAATATGTTTGTGCAGAATAACTGTATGTTAAAGGATTAAGTCAGTATATTTAAAAGTCTAGGTTTGACTATTGTTCATACTGATCTTAATCGACAAACCCTGAGAGTAAGTACTTAGGTAAGACTTCAGAGTATAAGTTTTATGTTAACTTTAAGAGATTTGGGATAAGGGCAATGCATATCGTTAGTCCCTAAGTTACAGCTTCACAGTGCATGGAAGGAAATTTAATGCAATGAAAATAGAGTGGTAGTTTGTTGTAATAAGCACAAGGCATTTTTGAATTTACATTGTAAAGAATGTGACTGTACATTAAAAGTGTATATAGTCAATCAGTGAAGAAATATGTCAATTAATGCGAAAAATACAAAAAAAGTGTAAAACATTGACAGAAAATAGAGAAAATTTGAACGCGCAGTAAAGTTAACTTAAATGCATCATTGTAAATTGTTAACTTAAAATGTACATTGTTTTGAGTTTAAACTGTCCATCCAGAGTGAGAGTTGTTACACGCAAAATTTCATTTGTAAGTTGTTAAATATTTATGCCCAGTTTGCGGAGCAAACTTTTTTGGGGCAGTTGCATGTGTCACCCAGCAAGTTTTGAAGGCATTGTTTGTAGAATTATGAAATTAATATTTAATAACTATATCTGAAATATGAATATGAAATGATAAATTGAGGCAAAACTAAATATGCAATGTTATCTGTGTTAAGGTTTTATTATCTAAGTATCATGGACAGTAGAGACAGTCAACATTTGGAACCAATTAGACTCTTGATCAAAATGTCATTAGGATAAGCTGGCGGAACTATTTCGTTAAACCCCCTTTGGTATCTATGTTGGATTAATTAACACATGTAGGTGCAATATTCCTTTGATGATATGATGTAACATTAAAAAGGCGGGAATGTGTGGTTTACCAATGGGTATGAGTGAGACAAATTGATTATGATGAATGTATGTAAGAATGATTGTGATTGGTTGTGTGATTAGATGATGGTCATGTGATGTATGAGTTTTGGAGGGAAGATGGAGATCAGATAGAAATTTACCTTTGGCTTGAGAACAACAAAATTTAAGATTGATTTTAGAAATTGGAGTTGAAATAGAAGTTTGGAAATTGTAATTGAAATTGAATTTGGAATAAGTTGAAAAATAGTAAGATCAAGGATGGACAGTTATATGTGAACAATTTGGAGAATTTAGATATAATAATAATTTGGCTTTTGGAAGAACAATTTGGACTTAGATTTATTTAATCCCATCCCACAACAACAACCCAGAGACAAATATCCCCCGGTGATATAAGTGCTGATCATCAGCACTTCTTTTGCCTCAATGTTTTCACAAGCCTCGTCTATAAACGTCAAAACCAGGTATTGTTTGGGAACGGGTTAATGAAAAGAATGCGTTTACTACTATACTACGACACGGAAAACGTTTTCTCCATTTCCCACAATGCTTCCCAAACCGTTTTTCATTAGATCAATGGACGTTACCGAAATGAGAAAAATGTATCAACGTTTTCTTCTTTAAAATAAATGTTTCCCGAGACTTTTCTGTTTAGGATTTTCTAATTTTTGATAAATTTTGAGAAAGGATAAAATGACCTCAAACCCCTTTCATAAACTTCAAAAATGTAGACTGTTCCATGTTGACAGTTGCTGTGGGTGACAAAATCAATGTTACCAAACATTTGGAAATATGTCTCATAGCATGGAAAGCATTGACAGAAAAATGGATTTTCTTCTTTTTCGGCAATGCTTTCACTTCTAATCTTGATCGTGGACATCAAAACTAGGCCTTGTTCTTGAAATGTTTAATTTAAATTTGATAGAAATTTGAATTTCCAATACTGTGGACAAATGGACAGCAGCAGTGACCACAAGAGTACATCGACAAGTACTAACGATTTGAAAGAAATCTCTGATTCGAGACAGTCATTTAGTAATACATACTAACTCTTTTCCAAGACATTTCTCTTACACTTTTGCAAATTGAAAATGTGTTACAGGCACCAAAAATAGTTAAGAACGCGTATTGAAAAGAGGACATGTTGATCATCAGCTTTTTCGTCTTTTCTCACAATGTTTTCCAAAAGTTTTAACAGGGACGTCAAAATCAGGCTGGCATTTGATTGACGGAAACATGTAGCATTTTACAAGATCCTTTCTTCTTACTCGACTCCACAAGGTAAAATTGTATCTGGTAAATGCACAAAAAGTGCGATGGGATCTGAAAAAGGAGCCCTAAAACGCTTTTTGTTCTGCATAGATCCTGATAAACCTGCATTCATGCTAAGTCTGAGCAAGATCCATATTATTCTTTAATACTCTCGGCATGGCCTGTAACAATTGTTAGACAGCAGAATGTATCCTGATCAGAATACATTTAGGCAAAGATTGGTGTAGAACTTAAAGTAAAATGTTAAAGGGGTCCTTTTTCCAGATCCTTACTTACATTCATTATAAACAAGTAAAGTACTAAGAAAAGAAACAATATAATTTATAAATTTATTTCATATTGATAACCACAATTCCATAAAACCACAAAGAAACTTTGAATTTTACATGTTTAGTACCCTCGGTTTTAATTAAATACATAATGATGTGTATAGACATAAACTATGCTATGATTATGCATAGATACACTAGTACTACTATATATTTCTGCAGTTGAAAATTACATATTCCAGTATCAGATAGATACAAGTTACATAATTTCATTTAGACTCACATCCTTTATAAAGTTTTTATATCAGCATTTTCTTCTAGTGATGTTCAAGCTGTCTCATATTAGGCACATCAAAAACAACCAGGTATTGTTTTAGAAAGAGTAAAAGCATATTAATTTTGGGGGGAAAGAGTAAATATTGCAGAAAATCATTTATTTTCTTCTATTTAACCTTTTCTCAAAATGTGTTCTATGTCATGCTATGAAGAAAATCAAATCTAAGTAGCATTTATTTCGTTGTTCTAGTCTTCAGCACTTTCCTAGTCTAAACAATTAATTTTTGACATTGCTTAAATATTACAACCCATTATTAACTATCAAACACTTTGTGCATCTTTGGGCATCATCAGTGACAATGGAAAGTAATTTGAGATACCCTCAAATTTCTGGGTGACATCTGTGTCAAAGAAAATTGGCGAAGGATACCTTCGTCAATTTCCATTGCTACAGATGACGTCGAAGATGCATGAAGTTTTTGTAGTTAATGATGGGTTGTAATTATCAATTGCAAACCATAACAGTTTCGTTCATTTTTTGTCCTCAAAATAGGAAACTTAGCATTATCCATGGCACATTACTAATAGAAAATATTGAGAGAAAAGAGGAAAACACTGATAATTCAGAATTGTTTTCTTTTCTCTTATTGCTTTCAATGTTAAAAGCATATCTTGAACAAACCATCACTATTTTTGTACAAGTATTGATGTAAATTAATTATATTAGATTAACAATTTTCTAAATGCCAAATTTTTAGGGTGGTCCAATTTGAAACCAGTTACAGACAACACAATAAATGTCACTTGAAGTAGAATCTGTGAATATTATTACAGACAATATTGAGGCAAAAGAAGAAAATGCTGGTTAGCATCATTTTCTTGTTTTGCCTCAATGTTTTCAAAAGACTTTTCTAATAGGGACTTTAAATCCCGGTCTTGTTTGGGAAAGATTTAAGCCCATCACAATTAAGAATGGTAGAAACTTCAAGAAGATGAGTCCAAGTACTGTATGAAGAGTATTTTCAAGAGGTCTTCTTCTTTCTTAGTGTGAGCTGCACCAAATGTTCTTGTAGACTATTCATAACATCATATTGTACATATAGGTATACCTGTAATGAGACAAAATACATATACTATGGTATCACAATGATGCATTTAGCTGACTAATCCCTTCCAAAAAAAACCAAAAACTTTACACTGGTTACAATTTAAGTTAGATGCACAAATCATGATAAAATGTGAAGCAAAATTTGTATAACAAAAATACTTTAAACCAGCATTTCGATGGCTCAGTGAGAAACAGTTGTAACTGCTTATAAACATTATTCATATACGCAGTTACAACTGTTTCCAGCTGAGCCATCTACTTCCTTTTTACTGGATAATTTTCAAATGATTATGAGCATGTAAGTGTAACTACTATCTAGAATAAAGGTATGTTTGGATAAGGATAAAAATATAACCTACAATTCATGGGTGGATCTAGAGGGAGGGGGGGGGGCGAAAATTAATTTTTGACTATATAAATTAAGTGTACTGTGTAACGTTACATATTCATTTTAAGCCACAGTTTGAGCTTGGACCCCCCATCCCCCCCCCTGGAAAAAAACCTGGATCCGCCATTGCAATGGTATAGATGTGATTGAGAGGTAGAGCGTCAGCCTACAGGCCATGGAACCAAGAGGTTCCCAGTTTGATTTACGACAATAGTGGTACCAGTAGTAGTTCCTGTGTGTTTTCATCAAGCAACATTATCATTATTACATAATTATTTGAAGCTAGCATTAGTGTACTTTCCAAGAATCTGAATCAAGATAGTATGATGATCTGTGACAAACCTGTCTGATGCCAATGATGGTGACGGCCAAAAAATATCCGTACCCACCTGTGATAAGACGGTCAGACACATCATGGCTATTTTGGGTTATAGAACATCTGAGAATTTGCAAACCATTTTTTAGTTCTAAATAATTAAAAATAGCTCAAACCTTTTATTTCAAATATTTGTAATCTCATGGTCTAGCATCTGTTTCTCTACCAGGCTATTCTCATTCCATGATTTTCATTCTCATCTGAAAATATATAAATTAACAAAATGAACAGTTTTTCTCATTAGTTTTATAATAAGGATGGACTAAGAAAATATTAACATGAAGTGAGGTTTATTCTTATCATCCCTGAAAAATGTTTTGTCATATATGCAAACAATAATTGATAATTGATAGTAACACAGTCATTTGAAAACATGCAATGAAATACATTTTCTGAAATAATTTTACCATTCTAAACTCCTTGCTTACCCCACCCACTAGCTTAAGCTAGGCAAATGAATGTTTCTTTTAGTTTCAAGACAAAAGCGCCGTAGACTTAAAGTCGGTCAAATGGGCAAAGCATATAATTATGCCGTGATCTACTACACAATGAATGAGTTTATAATGAAAAAAGTTTGCATGCAAAGTATTTTCAAACCGGGAAATAAAATGAAACTCAACATTCCGTCCTTGACACTGTCAATTTCCCCTACCGAGAGTCGTTTCCCTTGAATTAATGACGTATTCATAATAAATTTCGCACTACAAATTTTTCGTACCATAATTATTCCACTTGTTATTGTTGGCAGTAAGTTTTGCAGGTAAAACTTACTAATTTGGTTCAATCACAAACGATTATTTACCCGTGTTTCAACGAAATTTTGCCTCCGTTCTATTCGCTCTGCTCCCGAAAACAGCCACCAGTGTACGTGTAAGATCGTTCATTCCGGTCAGGGACACACGGTTTCAATGTTGAAATTTCTCTAGACAACTTATTTTAGCAGTTTTTGCCTTTTAAAATTCCATTTTTCCTCGCTTCAGACATTTCTAATGTGGCCGCCATTTTTGCGACCCTGCTAAGACTGGGTCGGACCGGTCGTAGAAATTTGGGAAAAACTTACGTCAATCGTAGCTACGACTTTTTGATAAAACGCTCTCGGGTCCTAAGTCGGACGTAAGACCGAAAGTTACGACAATCTTAGCTGCGACCGACGTACGACCGTTGATAAAACGGGCCCCAGGTCTTGTTTGGGAAAGGGTTTTAAATAGGGCGATTTTACACACGTACAGAAAAATTGTTTCATCCAACAGCACAGAAGGTTAATTTTGATTTGCACCCTAAATTGTGTGAATTTTCAAAGTTTAGATACAGCAAAAGTAGAGTAGATACACACGACCTATCTACATAACATAATAAATAATAACAATAATAAACAAGAGGACCATGATGGTCCTTAATCGCTCACCTGAACCTAGATAGAAAGAAAGTCACAATGTTGTCAAGTTCAAGAGCACATAATTTAAGATATGAGATTATGATCCAGCTGAAAACTGCTTTCATAATCTTGAATGATCAATATTTGTGGATGTTACAGTGAAAACAAAGTGGAAGAAAACAACACAGTCAAGGGCACATAACTCTGTTCTAATAAAAGTATTCTCATCAACATTATGTCCAATTTTTTTTTTTTTGATTGGTCAATATATTGTTAGAGTGAAAATAAAGTCGAAAACTGTCATTTTGTGAAATTCAAGGGCTAATAACTCTGGTTTTTCTAGTCCAATCAAGCTGAAAGTTTCACTCATCCAGGATCTTATGGCCACCAACATTGTGGCCAAGTTTTGTCTTGATTAGTCAATAAATGTAGATGCTACAGTGGTAAACAAAGTCGAAAACAGCAATTTTGTCAAATTCAAGAGCACATAACTCCAGACTTCCTACTACAATCACACTGAAAATCGAAGATCTTATGGTTACCAACATTGTGGCAAAGTTTTGTTTTGATCGGTCAATATTTGTAGATGCTAGAGTGGTAACAAAGTCAAAACTAGCCATTTTTGACGTTCAAGGGCACATTACTCCAGACTTCCATGTCCGATCTGACTCAAAATCGAACTCATCTGAGAACTTATAGTTACCAACATTGTTGCAAAGTTTTGTTTTGATCGGTCAATATTTGTAGATGCTAGAGTGGTAACAAAGTCAAAACTAGCCATTTTTGATGTTCAAGGGCATATAACTCCAGACTTCCTGGTCCGATCTGACTCAAAATTGAACTCATCTGAGAACTTATAGTCATACATATCTTGACCAAGTTTGGTTAAGATTGGTCAATATTTGTAGATGCTAGAGTGGTAACAAAGTCAAAACTAGCCATTTTTGACGTTCAAGGGCACATAACTCCAGACTTCCTAGTCCGATCTGACTCAAAATCGATCTCATTCGAGAACTTATAGTCATACATATTTTGACCAAGTTTGATTAAGATTGGTCAATATTTGTAGATGCTAGAGTGGTAACAAAGTCAAAACTAGCCATTTTTGACGTTCAAGGGCACATAACTCCAGACTTCCTGGTCCGATCTGACTCAAAATCGAACTCATCCGAGAACTTATGGTCATACATGTTTTGACCAAGTTTGGTTAAGATTGGTCAATATTTGTGGGTGCTAGAGTGGTAACAACAAAATGTGAACAGACAGACGGACAGACGGACAGACGGACAGACAGACGGACGCCGACGGACAAAAAGCGACCACAATAGCTCACCTTGAGCACTTCGTGCTCAGGTGAGCTAATAATAATAATAATAAAGCCTTTATTTAACCAGGCAGCACAGTTGGGATAAGCCCAGTCTTCCCTGTGTGCCTCTACATAACAGCGCACAAACGTCATGTTCAGTCTAACATTACAAATAAAAGCCTTTAGATATTTCATGTAATAAAGGTAGTCCAACCCTAGTGGGATTCATGCGAGGTCGGAAGTATTCAGGCAACATCGTTCACATTCGGAGGTGGACCATTCTACCTGTCAATGTTTACGATATCACCCGAAAAAGTTTGAATGCATGTAACAATGTTAACAAGTCGCACAAAAAATTCTGACATTGCATGAATCACATGGGGGTTGGACTACCTTAAAATGGTGTATATGTGTTGATCTTCCAACCATGAAGAACTACAACTCTTTAGCCACATGCGATTTAGGCCGGTAGAGCCTCTGATACACTACGTTGTAAAAAAAATATGACGTAGTGTATCAGAGGCGGGAACCAGACTAGCGCTACCACTTCTAGAAGAGCTCTTACGAATATGGTAATAAATTTGCTAGTCTGATGTTCCATGCAATTTGCAAATATAAATTTAAGACCCACAAATAAGTTAAACCGCAAAATAAAACGGGTGCAAAACGACAAGTTTTGGATATTACAAAGGATTTACATGGTAATCAATATTTGTTTTCAACTGCCAAATTGTTTTGTGGGCCCAGGCTTATTAAAGTCAAAAACATATTATCAAAAAATTGAGCACTATGTCAATAGCAAATCAGTATTATCACTAATTTTGCTTGGTTGACTTGTTGAGAGAAGTAATGAAAAGGATTTCATCCTTCTATAATCAACCCCCCCCCCCCCCCCCCGCTACATTGTATGTGTTTGAGATGGAAACATCTCTGCTTACTTTGCCTTGAGTCCTGGGTGGTCAAAAATTTATAGAAACCCCTGGACCATTGTTGATAACAGCAAATTTTGGCTATCAATCAAGGAAAGATGACAATATACACGTAATCCGAGTCTTCTCTGATGTAAATACGCTCTTTGATAATTTTGATTTTTCGCTATTTACATCAGAGAGCGTTGCTCTTTGAAAAAATCAAGAAGTTCGCAACAAATTGTTGCGCATTGTTCACCGTCCGATCTTAAACGCTATCGTTAAAACCCCTGATGATATCGATAAATGAACCATTTATTGTTATGGCTGCTGAAAAAATTACGACCAAAAAGTATTTCTAAAAGGTTAGTAGGCAATGTTTTGCAACAACCCTCACGTGAGCAGCCTTTGTTTACCTTGACCTTCCATTCAAAACCAAAGGTCATACTCATCCAGCAGGCCGATTTGAAATGAAATTTTTGGTCAGGTATGACAAAAAATGATTTATTGATCTATACCCTACAGTGTTTTACCGAGTGATTCGATATGATACACAAAAACAAAGCTTCAAGTTACTTGTAACGTTACCGAACTTTCCGCTGTTTTCAAAGAGCAACGCTCTCTGATGTAAATAGCGAAAAATCAAAATATAAAAGAGCGTATTTACATCAGAGAAGACTCGGATTAATATACACGGTGATCGCTAATTGAACAAGTATATGAAAAATTTAAAATCAATCATTGGGGCTGGACGTCACACATCTACGGCAGGGTGCAGTGTCCTTCCAAATAGGCCTAGCTCAGTAGCTAGAGCACTGATTTTAACATCTAGAGTTTCCCCATTGTGGTCTTACCTTACAAGCTTATTGACACGAGTATTAAATCAATTAGAAAATTCACAGAAGTTTTGACATGTTTACAATCTAAAAAAAAAAATTCTGACATAAGTGATAATTGAGAAAGGCGAAAATTAAGTACGACTTCAGTGAAGCAATTATTTTTTACTTGAAATTTTGAAGTGATGAGGCCTTATTTTTCAAGATCGAATGAACTGGGCAAAAAACAATCTGACCTACTTTTTGTTTGGTGTTCGTTTTTGCATGATCTACATCACTCGAGTCATCTCTTAATTAGGATTGAAAGCTGGATCATCTTTTTTCTATTTCTCATACCATACAAACAATCTAGATTTGTCTGGATAACGGAAAAATCGGGTAATCAGGCCCAATAAGGCAATATTTTGTTTTGAATGACAACTATGTTGTTGTTGTTTTTTAAATGAGCCAAATGGAAAAAAAATAACGGCAAGGAAAAAATACAGTCGGTAACAACTACCTTTCATCGATTGTCGCCGATCTTAGGCTTCAACGACAACTAATTATGTCTGTTGATCGTTACAGCAATAAGAGAAAGCATGTGTGATTTGATTTGAATAACTTCCGTCAAACATATTTTCATTTCTTAACCTCGTAGCAAGCCTTCCTGGAAATGCACTAAATGACCGAATGTAAACAATGATACTTGACGATGTGATTATTAATTCATGCTTATCAAATTTGAATTTAAGCTATCATTCATTTATGTTGCAACAAATTTTATAACAAAACATCGTATTTACAATAGTCATAAACAAATCAGCACTTACATCTTCTTTCCCAGGTCCTCAGCCTGTATGAACTGAACTCAAAGGCTCCGTGAGGGTGAGTTTGTAAACCCCACACAACTGGTTCCCGTCATTTCGCGTGTCTAGCACGCTGCCGATAAGCAAGATGGGGTACCAGACACAAAAAACTGTCCACTTACTGAGAAAGAAAATCTATGGTACTGTCCACATCATGGAGAGAATTTTTTGGACAACTTTTTTAAGGGCCGTTTTTTATAAACATGATGGATGCATTTTGACAGCCCCTAGACAGCGTTTGAGCAAATAAACAAGGGGCCGTGGCCCCTAACCTGGAAGCGGCCCTTTTACTCCGTTTGGCCAACTAATCCAGCCCCTTCGCCAAGATTAGCGGCACGGACGGACGGACGCACGGACGGACGGACGGACGGACGGACGCACGCACGACGGACACAGGGCCATGACATAAGCCCCGCTGGCCTTCGGCCAGTGGAGCTAAAAAACAGAAGAAAACATCGGAACAATAATTCACATTTTCAAGTTTCATCGAATAAGACCAAGCGTTTGTGGAGAATTCACCAAGGACAGACATTGGATAACTGCTTCTTACCCCTATTTTTATGCCCCCGTATTACAAGATCAGGGGCATATTGTTTTGCTCCCGTCCATCTGTCTGTCAGTCTGTCTGTCCGAAAACTTTACATTGGTCATTTCAGGGCCATCAGTGTTTCACAAATACATCATATTTCAAAAGTAGGGGACATCAAATTACTCATTGAACCTGCTCTAACAAAGTTTATATATATATAGGTTCAAATAATTCATATCATAAGGTCGCTGGAATTGAAGTCTCATATTGTAGTAATGGCGAAGAAATACCACATGTATTTTCAGATAATGAATTCATAGTACAAGAGACCAATAAAAACACAGAGTAATCATGTCAGATGAGGGATCCTGGACCACAGAGCTTGTAGATCAAGCTTGGACGGGTCAGTTTGGTGTTTATGAAGATTGGAAACTGGAGAAAAAGATCAGAAAATGTGAGTAAATAATGGAATGATAAACCAGGGGCAGTAACTGAATGTATTCAACACTAGAAAGACTTGAAGGTCTTGAGTCGCTCCACAGGCCTGAATTTCTTATGGATAAAGCTGAAAATTACACAAAGGCAATATCTTATCGTCACCAACATTCTGTTTTAGTTTTGTCTTGATTAGTCCATATAAATTTTGTAGATGCTAGAGTGAAATCAAAGTCAAAATAGAGCCGAAAATGGCAATTTTGTCAATTTCAAGGGCACATAACTCATGATATAAATTTCAGATCAAGCTGAAAATTATACCAAGGCAAGATCTTATGGTCACCAATATTCTGTACAAGTTTTGTCTTGATTAATCAGTATTTGTAGTTGCTAGAGTGAAAACAAAGTAAAAATAGAAAATTGTAATTTTGTCAATTTCAAGGGCACATAACTCATGATGTAATATTAAGATCAAGCTGAAAATTACACCAAGGCAAGATCTTATAGTCACCAACATTTTGTAAAAGTTTTGTCTAGATTTGTCAATATTTGTAGTTGCTAGAGTGAAATCAAAGTCAAAATAGAGTTGAAAACGGCAATTTTGTCAAATTCAAGGGCTTATAACTCATGATATATAATTCCGATCAAGCTGAAAATTACACCCAGACAGGATATTATGCTTATATATATTCTGTCCAAGTTTTGTCTTGATTGGTTGATATTTGTAGATTTTAGAGTAAAAATAAAGTCAAAACCAGCTATTTTTGACATTCAAGGGCAGATAACTCAGGTTATTCTGGTTCGATCAAAATTCTTTGAAGGAATCTGAGAGAGGATCACCCAAGGATCATTCCTGTGAAGTTTGGTTGAAATACATCCAGTAGTTTCTGAGGAGAAGATTTTTAAAGAAAAAGTTTACGGACGCACGGACGCACGCACTGACGCACGACGGACACATCGCCATGACAATAGCCCGCTGGCCTGAAAGGCCAGTGGAGCTAAAAACTGACATAAGTAATCTCCCTTGCCCTATACATTATAAACGAAGGGAGCTAACCACTCATGTCTTGAATTAAATGAACAAGAATTATCTACCTTTTCTTTTCACATTGATGTAATTAGACAGTAATCCAAGTTGTAAAATGAATGCAATATAATGATCAACTCATATACAGTATGGCATTTTCTTCTTTTCTTTTATTGCTTTCCAAAGTTGTCTTTGTTAATGACATGAAAACCAGGGCTTTTTTGGGAAAGGGTTAAAAGATTAAATCATCTTTGAAATCTTTGACTCTTTTAGCACTAGTTCTAAAATACTTGTAATTCCAAATTTCATGACTATTTTTCGCCTATCAAATGTTATTCCAATTTTCATGACTATTTTTTTCCATATGAATTGAATGATCTTTTTAGCATGTTCAATTCAGGAAATCTGATATGCCTAATCCCTTTCCAAAATGAAACAATTTCAATCTGATCAATTTGTAAGCAAATGCAGACAACAATACATGTATTAGCATAGTAAATCTACACAATATCTTCATAAAAGAGCACGAAAAGCATTGTGAGAAAGGAAGAAAACGTTGATTGTCAGCATTTTCTTCTTTTCTCGAAATGCTGTCTTTAAGCTTTCTCAAATGAGGATATCCAAACCATGACTAGTTAGGAAAAAAGAGTTAACCCCAAGTTCAAGGCCAATTTCCCTGTCATTAAGCAAGTGGAAGGAAATCTGATATGTCATTTAGGCTTTTGGAGAAGACCATGCCAACATTTTGATATCATATATCAAAATAGAGGAAAACAAAACGGGATTTATTTATATTTCATTGACAACATGGACAATATGGACAATCAAGGTAACCATAGTTTATTGCCATGATTTCAAAAACAAAGCTTAAAATATTTAATTCAAATTTCACTTTTGACTTACAGTGAAGTAATATATCTAGGAAATAGTGTTATTGTTTTTCCTTTGGAATACAAAAATGGGGATGCATGATAATGGTAATTATACTGTACTTTTCCTGTTTATTGAAATAATTGTTTGAAAACTCTTTTTTGTATTTGCAGGCAACATTGCATACCTTTGTTCTGTCATTAATTAATCCTTTCCCAAACAAGACCTGGTTTTGACGTCCCTAACAGAAATTGCTTGGGAAAACATTGAGACAAAAGAAGTAACTGCTGATAATCAGCAGTTTCTCCTTTTGCCTCAATATTTTCTGTGCTATATTATACACAAATCTTATCTCTAACAACATCTATTTTGTCGTTTTCAGCAGTTTTCATATAAAAAAATCCAAACTTAACCTGTTTGGGAAAGGGTTAAAAAAGATTTGCCACTTAATCCACTCTCTCATACTTTGACTGCTCCAATTTAAAAGCTGATGCAGACAGCAAAATGAAAAGGGAATTGTGTGTATTATTGCACAGAAAATATCGACAACAAAGGTTATCATAGCAACTCTCAGTATTTTCTTCTCTTGCCTCAAAGTTTTGCTGAAGTCCAGCATTTCACCTCCTTACTAATTTTGTATGCAAGAATTATTTTTTCCCAAAAGCTTTTAATATTAGGAATGTTAAATATGGGTATGGTTAAAGAAAAAGAAGAAAATGTCATCATCCTAAATATACTGAGAGGCAAAAATAAGTATACACCCTACTTATTCCACGTTTTCTGAATAAACAATTCATAATAGTATGTACGATTTTTAATCGCCTCCAAAGGTGGCCGTTTATTGATGTAGCCTTCTCTGCCTATCCATGTTTCTGTTCGTCCTTCCGTTGCGATGGTCTTTTCATAGCATACAGCGTCACCGAAAAAGGGGATATAATCGATTAATTAATGCAAGCATCGACAGTGACACAAACCCTAAAGGATGGGTTGCAATAAGGGATCAAAAAATAGATTTTCTTTAAATTTTGTGGATTGATAGGGTTACATAATATCTTTAATTTGTAAGTGTAAAAAATCTGGTTTCGGCTTAATTTCTGAGATATGGGTAAATAGAGTGGGTGGGGTAAGATGGACTGAAACACAGTAGGGGTAATTCTAAGTCACTTATCTTTCTTATTTTTAGCCCCAGATGCGTGAAAATTTGTATGTGTGTCTTTTGATATGTGCGTTAAACATTTATGGGCTTACATTAGATATTCCATTTATATCTCTACCGTAATATTCATTCTTCTTTCTTTCGCCAAATTTCGCTATTTTTTAACGACCAACTTTACCAAACTATCTCTACACGGTTTATTTGAAACACGATTTTTATGAAACTTTACATATGTATTATCCAGATATTGATGTAACTTTGTGTGAACTTTGAAAGAAAATCGTTGGCCCGTTGTTGAGATATTCGACCTTGACCTTCAAAATAACATCAAATTCGGAAATGTCCGTTAAAACTACACATCTTTGGGAAAATGGTTAGGGTTGAATGGCATGTGACAGCCCATTCATAAAAGAATGCATTTCACACACGATTGGGGTTTTTATTGTATGATTTTACCGTTAAATTGATATAATCAATATAATAAACTTGGTCACCTCTCAGAGTTACCCGGTCATTTCATCTAATAAAATCATTGATAGACAAATATTTGTTTAAGGCCGGTCTATACATTTAACATTATTATCTTTTTGTTGATATTATATAACGTTATATAAATATTTAGCTTAAGTTAATTAATTGTAAGCACATTTGGTCATTTAGTAAAATCACTCACAATGCGTCTTCTTTATAACCACCTAAGAAATACAATCTGAAAATGGTTAATTTTCTCCTAACAAATTGATAATTCTTGTCCATCATGAGATGAGTGAATGAATATAAACTCTTAGACAATTCAAGTTGCATATAAAGAAGCTTTAGCAATCTTAACATAATGCTAATATCTAATTTCACTCACCTGTGGTAGTAATATTAATCACAGCGCTTTCCGCGTAGACATGTTTCATGTGCAATATTTAGTTTGATAAGAAAACTGAGAAGTAAAAAGAATTTCTTTTCTTTCCCATTCTTCCGAATGGGTTGTACGATACAAAAAAGTAAATATTGCTACGAAACTCATTAGGAACAATAAAAGGAAACCATGTTTCCAATCCTTATGAATAAAATTGGCGCTTTAACTATCACATTTGGGCATTTCCCGAGTTTTGAAGTCATTTTGAAGGTCAAGGTCAATTATCTCAACAACGGGCCAACGCTTTTCTTTCAAATTTCACACAAAGTTACATTAATACCTGGACAAAATATTTGTAAAGTTTCATAGAAATCGGGTATCAAATAAAACGTCTGGAGATAGTTTGGTAAAGTTGGTCGTTAAAAAATAGCGAAATTCTTCGAAAGAAAGAAGAATGAATATTACGGAAAAGATACACATGATATATCAAATATTAACCCATAAATGTTTAACGCATATATCACAAAACATGCATACAAGTTTTCACGCATTTTCGGCTAAAAATAAGAAAGATATGCGACTTAGAATAGCCCCTACTGTGTTTCAGTTCATCTTACCCCACCCACTTTATTTACCAATATCTCGAAAAATAAGCCGAAACCAGATTTTTTACACATACAAATTAAAGATATTATGTAACCCTATCAATCCACGAAATTTAAAGAAAATCTATTTTTTGACCCCTTATTGCAACCCATCCTTTGTTCACGGATTTTGATAAAATTTTCACAGAAAGTTTCAAGTCACCTAAGACTATGCGTACATTGTTATTGTTTTTCCCTATTAAGATGCGTCATGGCAAAAGGGGACTTGATGAAAACAACCTACCTGACATAACCCCTTCTAAATCTATTGACGGATTTTGTTGAAAATGTTCATAGAATGTTTCTAGACACCTGACTAAGTGTATATAGTGTCAACTTTCTTTCATATACTGTGTCATAGGAAAATGGACCTTATTGCAAAATAGTGACTTATTTGTCGATTTCTACCAGCCACCGAGAATTGTGTTATAATGTTTGAGGAAATTTAACATTGTGATTTCTTGTGGAAAAGAATAAAGAAATCACACACAGTTTAATGACAACATTTGATGCTCCACTAAGTCGCACGTGCAATCTTTGCAAAATCAGCATGTAGCATAAGTATGGGTAGTCGAGCAATTTTAGGTAAAATTTATCAACACTGTATTATTGGTTTATAGGTAGAAATAAAAAGTACAAAAATTTGAGTCGATATAATGGAAATTAAGAGAAATATTGACAAACAAAATGTGTATACTTTCTTTTGCCTCTCAGTATATTTTCCTTGAGTTGTGTGTGGAAAAGATTTAAATGAATTGAAATCATCATAAGGGTCTGTCATAATATTAATCCATTACCAAACGACAAAATTTTAGACTGACCGAGATTCAAAGACACTGCAGACGACAATTTTATGAGCATGAAATGTTACATATTATGGTCTTTCTGGGAAGAAAACATGGTGGGAAATGAAGAAATTACTTGTCACAAGCAATTTCTTCATTTTCCACAATGTTTTCCAAAGCCATTATCTTGTGGGGAGTCAAAAAGAGTCAGTGTGTGGTAATGGGTTAAATGAATTGAAATCATCTTAAGGGTCTATCACAATATTAAATCACAAAGCCAGAAAACTATCGATATACAGGCTATATAATATAAGCTATCCCCGGCCAGTGTCAATTGTTAAAGAATTTGTTTATCCCAGCTATGATAGAAAACTGTATAATAGATTTAGTATAATGGGTTTAGTTTGGATTATCAGCTGTTAGAAATTGGTTATAGGAAATTTACAATACAGTGAAAGAGAGGTATGCAACGCTTTTATTCATATATTTCTACCTTTTTGATGCAAAATTCAATTTAGAATGGTCCCTATAAGGCAAAGAATTGGAAACATTAAAAGATGCTACAGTCAAAATGGACGTTGCTAAAAGATAGCATTTGTGGACAATATAGCACAGAAAATATATTGAGACAAAGAGAGAAAACACAGTATATCTGCATTTTCTTCTTTTGTATCAAGGTAATCCACCCCTAATGAGATTCATGCAGTTGGAATTTTTCATGCATGGTCCATAAACCTTTGCGATGTATTTGACATATGGGACGTCACATGTTTAGAGTTGGAAAAACATCGACACTTTCCAATGCCAAAAGTTTACGATGCTGCCCGAAATATTCAGAATGAGATGTTGCATGAAATTTCTTCATTCCCACAATATTTTGTACCCAGAAAGACCATAAAATGTAAAATTCCATTTATTTGAAATAGTTGTCTGCAACATCTTAGAATTTGTACAACTGGTATGGAAATGAGTAAAAGTGTCACGATACCTATAAAGTGTGTCAAGTGTATAGCTGAATATGATCAGCCTTCACATTGTAATCAATAGAATAAATATTTTATCTTGAATATCAATGGACATTTAAAAACCTTTATTTACCATTGAATGATAAAGAGGTCGCTTAAATATTACAAATAGCTAAAATGGCAATCATGCCCCTGCGAAAAAAGTTCAAGAACACATTTCTAGTTCTTGAACTGTTCTAGAACATTAAATGGCATTTCTAGAACTGTTCTAGAACAGTTCTAGAAGATCTATTTAACGTTTTAGAACAGTTCTTGAACTCAAAAGAATTTTTCCCAGGGGTGGAAATGGATTGGATTTACGACCTTTCCGAAACAAGTCCTGGGTTTTTATGCCCCTTGTTAAGGGATTACCAACATTTACTGTGTTTGCCTCAATATTTTCCAGGCTAAATAATAATTTTCCATATTAATTATTTGAAATAATTTTTTTTCTTTTAACAACATGTACCATGTTTTTGTCTGCAGCAGCTTTAAAATCCGAACAGTCCGAATGTAATTGGGATGCGGTTAGAAAATGGGCTAAAAATCATGTCCAAAACACCGGCAAATTTTCTCATAGTCATCAAGACAAGACTTGTTTACTTTTCCTACACTGGTAAACAACCAATTAAAGTCCTAAATGGTCAAAATGGTACTTATCAGATAGTGATAAAGAGCTAATTGGTGAATATTTGTTCTCTAAGCCCTACCTAAATTGGCCTTACCTTTTTTTAACACACAAAATTTCTCTTAACCCTTTCCCAAACAAGACCTGGTTTTGACGTCCCTAATAGAAAAGGCTTGTGAAAACATTGAAACAAAAGAAGAAACTGCTGATAACCAGCAGTTTCTCCTTTTGTATCAATATTTTCTATGCCATATTTTACGCAAATTCTATCTTAAATGACTTCCATTTTGTTATTTTTTGCAGTTTTTTAAGTGGATCGCCCTAAAAAGTTGCCGTTTGGGAAAGGGTTAAATTTGTTAATTTGATTGATTCAATTATCGATAACTCTACATATACTTGACTTTTCTGTCAATCCATCAAGCTTGTATTGGACATTATCAGTGGGATATTTAATTACAAAAATGTCCTCACCGCTCAATGCTGGAAAACATTAATATAACATTACTGTGTATGGATTTAACTCTTTGGCATCACAAACATAAAATATTTAGATTTGAAAGATACTGCAGATGACAAAATGGATGTTGACTTAGATATGACTTGCATACACTATAGCTTAGGAAATTTTGAGACAGAAGGACAACATCCTTATAATAAGCATTTTCTTCTTTAGTCAGAATTTTTTCCCAAAGCTTTTCTATTACAAACATCAAAACCTGAGTTCTTGTTTGGAAAGGTGTTAGAAATAATTGGCCATTCTAGATCTGATCAGGATGGATTATGTGACATTATTAAAACTAACTACAAGTAATATTGACAAGTTATTGATCTGATCAAGGAATAAAATAATGAGGGAAAAGGAGAAGATAACTGCATGATGGCATACAGACATTTTTCAAGGGTTCCTAACATAATGTGAGGGCAAGGATTATGTGAGATTATTAGAAGTGCTTATAAATTATTGACAAATTATTGATCTGATTAGGATTAAGTTTGGATTTATTGGATATGGCGAAATCAAGGATTAAACTCAGACAAGGTGAAATAAACTTTCTCAGGACTTTAACCCTGTAATCCATTACCAGACGGCATCATTTTAGATAGGTCCAATTTGAAAGATTTTGCAGACAACATTTTGAAATCAAAGAAATTTAAAGTATTTTGGTTCTTTGGGGTAGAAAACTTTGTAAGAAATGAAGAAATTGCTTGTCACAAGCAATTTTTTCATTTATCACAATGTTTTTCAAAGCCATTATGTTATAGAGCGCCACTGTAACTTGTAGTGGGTTAACACCGTATAATTATAATCCATTACCAGACAGCAGCATTTTAGATATTTCCAATTTGAAAGCTGCTGCAGATGACATTTTTGACATTGAAATATACGAAATTGGTGCACACAATCTCATAGGAAAGCCTTTAAAGGGCGACGGTAACAGATGGTCTAATTGCAAAAAATGAATTTTTTTGAAAAAATATGCAAAACTTTTGTGTTGACCACCTCGGGATGGTTAATAATATGCGATTCAGACAGAGAATGAGCCGAAATTACAAGACAGATAGCTGAATTTAGGGAGAATCCAAGCCTAAATTCAACCCCATCACTGATGGGGTTAGAATTATTTTCAAATTGTTGCGCATGCGCATACAGCGCGGACCATGATTCAAACGAGATTCATACTTAAATTTCAATATGACGTCATCATGTATGTTGTGACGTCATTTAAGAAAGTCGCATGTCCTACTGTTTTGACCTACTTTCGACATCGCTTCATGAATTTGGTATCAAATTGCGAAAAAATGAGTCGTTGCTTCAATAGTTTCTCGTAATCATTTAATCAGGTCATATAAAGCTTAAAAAGTGTACATTTCGTTTGTATTTGACAATTTTTGGGTCCAAATCTGGGAAATAGTAGCTTTAATGTACCCATTAACTCGATATACCAAAGGAATAAGCCTGATTAAATCAGATGACATATTATGTGGTCACACAAAGCCTACTTTTATTACCTTTTTCTAATTAATCAAGAAACTTTTTCTCTAAACCTTTCCCAAACAATTCCTGTATTTTGAAGTCTCATACAGTAGGTTTTTCAGGAGTATTGATGGAAAAGGAGTAAATCACTTTTTCAACAAAAACCTTGTAACTGCAGCTTGTCTTAAGCTGCAGTAACGAGATTTTTGTTGAAAAGCAGCGAATTGCCGATGATGGTTTTGCCAAGTGATAAGTCTTTAAATTTCGACCAGCCTAAAATCTTGCCGCATAATGAAGGATTAATTAGTTGACATGGTAAGAGGTCGCACACTGCCTGGTTTTTATTGCCTTTTCTTGTACTGTACCAGAATTCAATAACTAATCCTTTCTCCAAAGGACAAAATTTTGGACTAATATAATTTGAAATCTACTGCAGATGACAAAATAGATATCGTCAGTGTAAATGCAAAACCTCGTATGTCAATTCAAGCGATTTTCAAAGTACAAACTTGTGTGTCCAATTTAGACAATTCTTGCAGGTTTTGAGATATTTTTACCTATCAGTATATATGATACATTATTTATGAACAATATTTCCAAATTTCAAGTAAAACATTTCAGTTTGGGAAAAGTTATTATACTTTATTCCCTCCCCTTTAAAATTTTCGAAAACGAGATACGAGGTTTTGCATTTACAACGACGATATATTGTCCAAGAGAGGATTTGCGTGCAAAGTAGCAGAGAACATACATTGCGGCAAAATGATAAAACGCTGGTTATCAGCATTTTCTTCTTTAGCCTTAATGTTTCCCATAGGCTTTAACTAAACAAGAGATGTTTGTAAAACATATATGCCCCCTTAACCCTTTCCCAAACGGCAAAATTTTAGGGTGATCCTCTTCAAAATCTGCAACAAATGACAAAATGGATATTATTAAAGATAGAATTAGTGTAAAATATGACATAGAAAATATTGAGACAAATGTTTTCAATGTTTTCCCAAGCCTATTCTATTAGGGACGTCAAAACCAGGTCTTGTTTGGGAAAGGGTTAAGGGCCTACATTTGATGTAGGTCAAAGTCCAAGGTCAAGTTAACAAGGTCCAAGGTCATGGTCAAATATGAAAAGTCTTGGTAGGAGGTGTCTATGTGTGAAATATCAAAGCTGTATATGTAAAAGTAAAATGAAACATAGGCCAGGTTAAAGTTTTTAAAAGTAGGCCAAATGCCAAGGTTAAGGTCATGGTCAAATGTGAAAGGTCTTGGTTGGAGGTGTCCATGTGTGAAATATCAAGGCTGTAGGTGTAAAAGGACATGATATATATGCCTGGTTTCAGTCTTTTTAAAAGTAGTTCAAACTCCAAGGTCAAGGTTGCAATATTCAAGGTCATGGTCAAATGTGAAAGGTATTGGTAGGAGGTGTCTATGTGTGAAATATCAAGGCTGTAGGTGTAATAGGACATAAGATAAAGGCTAGGTTAAAGATTTCTAAAAGTATGTAAAAATCAAAGGTCAAGGTCACACAGGCCAAGGTCATGGTCAAATGTGCAAGGTATTGGTAGGAGGTGTCCATGTGTAAAATATAGAGACTGTATAGGTAACAGGACATGAGATATAGGCCTAGTTTAAGTTTTTTTTAAAAGTAGGTCAAACTCCAAGGTCAAGGTCCAAGGTCATGGTCAAAAGTGAAATATCTTGGTTGGAAGTGACCATGTGTGAAATATCAAGGCTGTATATGTAAAATGACATGAAATATAGACAACGTTAATGTATTATTTAAGTAGGTCAAACACCAAGGTCAAGGTCACAAGGTCCAAGGTCATGGTCAAATGTGAAAGGTCTTGGTCGTAGGTGTCCATGTGTCAAATATCAAGGCTGTATGTGTAAAAGGACATGATATATCGGCTAGGTTAAAGTTTTTAAAAGTAGGTCAAAGGTCAAGGTCACAAGGTCAAAGGTCATGGTCAAAAAAGAAAGGTCTTGGTAAGATGTGTCCATGTGTGAAATACCAAGGCTGTATGTGTAATAGCACATAAGATATAGGCCCAGTTTAATTTTTTTAAAAGTAGGTCAAACTTCAAGGTCAAGG
This sequence comes from Fragum sueziense, assembly GCA_963680895.1. Lineage (NCBI taxonomy): Eukaryota > Metazoa > Mollusca > Bivalvia > Cardiida > Cardiidae > Fragum > Fragum sueziense. Next base: position 56,300 of record CAVMGG010000656.1, read on the forward strand.
CCACATGGTCGAAGGTCATAGTCGTATGTGATAGGTCTTGGTCAGAGGTTTCCATGTGTCAAATATCAAGGCTGTATGTGTAAAAGGACATGATATATCGGCCAGGTTAAAGTTTTTTAAAAGTAGGTCAGACTCCAAGGTCAAGGTCACAAAGTCCAAGGTCATGGTCAATTGTGAAAGGTCTTGGTAAGATGTGTCCATGTGTGAAATATCAAGGCTGTATTTGTAAAAGGTCATGAGATATATGCCGGGTTTATTTTTTTTTAAAGTAGGTCAAACTCCAAGGTCAAGGTCACAAGGTCCAAGGTCATGGTTAAATGTGAACGATGTTGATAGGAGGCATCTATGTGTGAGATATCAAGGCTGTATGTGTAAAAGGACATGAGATATAGGCAAGATTAAGAATTAAGTGTAAAAATCAACAAAGGGCAATAACTCCAAAAATTTGATTGGCAGAGTTACAGTTCTTGTGCACTGCACCTCTCCATAATGAGATCTATTCACCTGTAAAGTTTCATAATTCTACCTTACATACTTTTTGAGTTATGCTCCGGACAAGAATCAAGTTTGAAAATCAACAAAGGGCAATAACTCAAAAAATATGATCAGTAGAGTTACGGTTCTTGTGCACTGCATCTCTCCATAATGAAAACTATCCACCTGTAAAGTTTCATGATTGTACCTTACATACTTTTTGAGTTATGCTTCGGACAAGAATCAAGTTATAAAATCAACAAAGGGCAATAACTCAAAAAATTTGATCTGCAGAGTTACGGTTCTTATGCACTGCACCTCTCCATAATGAGATCTATCCACCTATGAAGTTTCATGATTCTACCTTTAATACTTTTTGAGTTATGCTCCGGACAAGGTTTGGTCTACGGACAGACCGACCGACATACGGACCGACCGACCGACCGACAGACAGACCGACCTTCCGACCGACCGACACTTGCAAAACAATATACCCTCATTTTCTTCGAAAGGGGGCATAATTATGAAGACTGTCAAAATCAGATCTTGTTTTGGAAAGGGTTAATACTTTCTTTGCTTTTCATGTGATGGCATTTTATTGTTTGGATTAAAGGGGCTCATTCTATGTTTTTATGCTTCCGAACTGTTCGGGAACTCATATTTGTGCATGGAAAAAAATTAGCAATGCATAAAAACCTCAATCTCGGCAAATAACCATATTTCCTTTGCTATAGATCAATCCTTTACAAGCTTGTTTACACATTCTATTTTTACTTCAAAACAAGACAAGACAAGGTCAATGAGACACACCTCCGCGGTATTAACACACCGTACAACCGGCTGTGTCGATGACTGTGACCTTATTTGCGAGGAATACATGAAAAGGTTTATTTTGTACAAGCACTGAGCATTAATACGCGTATTTATCAACTATAGAATACCAAAGATCCTTTCGTTTATTTATAAAAGTAAATTCATTTGACCTACCATGCACATGACATCAGATGCCGAATCTGTCTTCGCTGACTTTCGACGCAGCCGCTTGTACGGTGTGTTAAATCTCGCTGAGCACAGATTACGTATCTCTGACGTAATTGATTTTTGAAGGTTGGGCATATGTAGCCGTTACAAAACAAAAACAAGGACGCCAGCATGTTATTAATTGACTTGGATTTTAATACTTAATAAAGCTCGTGGAGTACTAACAATGGACATAAATGATCTACCCCTTCAGGTTGGTAATTTCATACGTTATTTCTGGTTTGTAATTATTGTGCCATTTGCATTTTCGACAGCCTAGCTCGTCCCCCTTAAAAGTATTTCATTTTTTCCAACAGTGAAAATCAATGCTTAGGTTTTCTTAATTAATAATTTCTCGGTTATTAAATTGTTTTAAGTATATGCATATTGTAATCAATAAAATTGCATTAAACTCTTAAAAGCTTTATTATTACAATTACAGTACTTTCATTTAAGGGGGTAGGTGGGTGGGCCGGAACAGTTTAAATTCAAATGTTTGTTATGGGGGTGGGTTTTTATATTTGTTAAGTGTTTTAAAGTAGAACTTAAACATTTAAGAGAAAGGCAAATTAATAACCAATCCCCGTAATACTTATATGCAATGAAATCTCAGTTACTTTAGCAATAGTCAAAACATAATATCCTTATTTTAATCATAAGTTCACAGACATAGGAAACAACAGTGTTAAATACTTTGTCAAACTAGAAGACCTGAAGGTCTTGAGTTGCTCCACAGGCCTGAATTTCATGTAATATTCAATCCAAGTTTTGATTAGATTGTTCAATGCTTGTGTTTCATAAAGCTAAAAGAAAGTAACAAAACTAGATTGTTCAAAATGTGTGGTTCTTGAAGCAAAGAAAGTAAAATTACATGTTTGCCATTTGAGAAAGGGTAAAAGGAAATGGGAGAACATTCTACCTTAGGATGTCACAAGCAATTAAAATTTTCCTTCTTCCCAGCAGATCTAAATTAACAGAACATTGATTACTCCAAAATATTTCATATTTCTAAAAATAGATTTTGAGCTAAAAATAGATTCTGGGAAAAACCCTTTTCCAAAAATAATGCAAATGGCTGCCAAACCTGAATTTCTTGTAATAGAATCAGTCGGGATGACGTCATAGCCTCACTTTCATTTTTTCATCGAGGGTACAACCTCGGTCTTTATCGTTACGGGATACCAACTTTGAGGCAGATTATTTCAAAAATCCATAGTTAAAATTCATAAACAAAACTCTTTCTTTAAAGAATGTGATTTAAACTTTCTAACTACCAACGCATTTTTAATAATCAGGCGTAGTCGTCGAGATATTAATGCTGAAAGTTGGTTATGCTTCAACGAAAAAGACCGAAGCTTTCACCTCCACCGAATGAGTGCATGTCCGCTGACGACGTTTTTGATTGGCTGAAAGAATTGTGCCGACCGGATCAATATCAGGTACAAGTTTTCACTAGATTTTTCAATATGTGTTGCTCTTAAAGCTATTACAAAGTAACTAGAAAGCTGAAAATACATTCATATAAGATCTTTTAGTTACCAAGCTTTGCAACAGTCTTTATTAGAGTGAGTTTGGCTGTTAGAGTGAAAAAAAAGTCACAATTAGCAATTTTGTCAAATTGAAACACATATAACTGATGATTTTATATTCCTATCTAGCTAAGAATCACACTATAACAAGATCCTAACTTCACCTACATCTTGATTAACCCTTTCCCAAACAAGACCTGGTTTTGACGTCCTTAATAGAAAAGGCTTGGGAAAACATTAAGGCAAAAGAAGAAACTGCTGATAAGCAGCAGTTTCTCCTTTTGTCTCAATATTTTCTGAGCTGTATTTTACACAAATACTATCTTTTAAAGAACCTATTTTGTCGTCTGCATCAGTTTTCAAATTGAGCCACTCTAATTTTTTGTTGTTTGGGAAAGGGTTAAGTTTTGACCTGATTATTCAATATTTGTGGGTGTAAAGAGTGTAAAATCAAAGTCGAAAACAACAATTTTGTCAAATTCAAGGGCAGATAAATCATGATTTAAGATTCATATGAAGCTGAAAATTACACCAACACAAGATCTTATGGCCAGTAAGATAATGTGAAAGTTTTATGTTGATTGGTGGATATTTATGGTTGTTTGAGTAAAAATAAGGTCAAAAATGGTAGTTTTGCCAATTTCAAGGGCACATAACTCAAGACGTAATATTCAGATCAAGCTGAAAATTGCATTAAAACAAGATCTTATCAGCACCAACATTCTGACCAAGTTTTGTTTTGATTGATCAATATTTGTATTGGCTAGAGTGAAAACAAGTGAAAACAGCTGTTTTTTTAATTCAAGGGCAGATAACTCCAGACTTTATGATTCAATCAGAATTAATTGAAGGAATCTGATAGAGGACTACCTAAGGATCATTCCTGTGAGGTTTGATTGAAATCCATCAAGTAGTTTCTGAGGAGAAGATTTTTAAAGAAAAAGTTGACGACCGGACGCACGCACGCACGCACGCACGACGGACACAACGCCATGACAATAGCCCGCTGGCCTGAAGGCCAGTGGAGCTAAATATGCGAAAAACATGATCAATAGATTTGCTAAAGCTTTTCAAAGCCCTGGTTTTGAGGTCTTTGAAAAAGGTTAATCCTTTCCCAAACAAGACCTGGTTTTGACGTCCCTAATAAAAAAGGCTTGGGAAAACATTGAAACAAAAGAAGAAACTGCTGATAACCAGCAGTTTCTCCTTTTGTCTCAATATTTTCTGTGCAATATTTTACAAAAATCCTATCTTTAATAACATCCATTTTGTCTTTTGTGGCAGTTTTTGAAGGGGATCACCCTAAAATTTTGCTGTTTGGGAAAGGGTTAAGAAGGTAAAGAAAAAAGGCTCAAATTATTCTGTTCTATACATTACAGAAATTGAATTCTATTTAGCACTGGCAATTTTGTTGTCATCTGCTTCAACTTTCAAAAAAGAAATACAGTTTTTTGCCACTTGGAAAATAGTAATATCATCTCAAACTATAGGGCCTATTCAATCGTTTATTTCTGTATTTTTCAGCCATGATGGATGTCCAAAGTGAATGTGAAGTCATTCCCCGGGACTTCCTATGCTGCAAGCTTTGTGAGGAAGAGTATAAACAACCAAAATACCTGACCTGTTTCCACTCATTCTGTGAGCAATGTATAGAGGACTACATGACCGAGCAAGGAGCCGAACAAAATGGCTTCTACTGGTGCCCCGTCTGTGGGGCAGAAACTGATACACATGAGCAGGAAACCGATACACTACCTGATAATCTCTTAGCCAAAAGACTTTCAAGCCCAATGGCTGCTTCCCAGCAGAAGGATAAATTGTGTAAATTCTGCAAAAATGGCGGAAATTTTATTGATGCCAAAAGTTTTTGTATAAATTGTGATGATTTCCTATGTCGTGATTGTACGGATATTCATCACGACCAGGAGGACACGTCAGATCATATGCTGGAAACAATGGAAGAATACACAATAAGAATGGAGTATGAGGAGTCAGCAAAATCGGGTCAGGTTGTGCCGCGATGTTGTGAGCAGTATGACCCCTTAGACATTGGTGCATTGTTCTGTGTAGACTGTGATATGGCTGTGTGTGCAGACTGTCATCAAAATTATCACGAAGAGCATCGATGTGCTGAAATGGTGGCCGTCGCGGAAAACTTCCAAAACAAGATTAAACAACCCCTGGATGAACTACAAAATGACGCAACACAACTACAGGAAACTTTGATTAATCTGCAGAAATCTGAATTGAAAACCATCGAAAAGCAAAAAGACTTACACAGTATTGTCAAAAAACGCACAAAATACCTCTGTGACATGATTCATCAATACGAGAATGTTTTATTAGAGGAGATTGATCGTCGACACACACAGAACTTGGATGATATCCATGAGAGAAGAAAGGAGCTACAGATGCATTTAGCCATGATTGATGGTGTAACAGACTTTACTGAAAAACTTCTAACATATGGATCTTACGAAGAAAAAGTTCTGATGCGCAAAAAAGTTGGTAAACGAGTACGCGAATTGTGTGAGGAACCCTTACTAACTGATACACTTGAGCCAAAAGTTATAAAATTATCAGAACCCAATGTTGCCATAGAAACAGTTTGTAATATGTTTGGAGAGTTATCAAAAGATGCAAATCTTGATAATGAACGTCAAGAAGAAAGCATGAAAGAGGAAGATGAAGTTTGTAATGAACAAGTTGTACCGTTTGATAATGTACCAGAACTGAGTAATGTAAGGCAGCAGAGTATTGAGAGTGAGACCGATCAGCTGGCCTCAACAAATGGAAGTGACATTAAAATGTTGTCCCTCAGTAACAACAGTGAAGGTCTGAGGAACGTGAAATTCAGGGAGGAAGTTCAGCATGCGGAATATGAAGCAGACAACAGTTTTACACTGGAAAATCCTCGGCGAGAAATTACGCTTCCTCAAACAATCCAACATGAATGTCTGAAAGGGATCGGTATAAACAAACATGGTGATATTATAGTTGGTGCGTCTGCTGGTAACTATCAGATGGTGTATTTGCTAGAGAAGCGGGGAATCATACGGGGCCAGGTCCCTGTACAGACTGGATGGAGCATACATTCTGTGGCTAGTGATGGTAAAGTGGCTCTCACTGTGGCTAGAGGGGGGAATAAATTCAAGGTGAAAATTCTGAAGAATGATGGATCTGGTAAAGTGATGACATCCACACAAATAGACAACATTGGCATTAACTTTGTAACAGCGGATCAATTTGGAAACCTCATTGTTGGATCCAACAGGTACGCTTATGTTACGAACTTTGGTAAAATTACCTCCAAGGCTGGCGGAAACATTAGCATTTACGGCCCTAACGGTGTCCTGAAACGTCGAGTAACCAATGAAGATTACCAGGACCTAGGAATGTACATACTAGAGAAACCACACTGTATTGCTGTGGATAACAAGACTGGCAACTTCTTCGTGGCGGATCCAGGAAGTCACAACATTACTGGATACGACAGCGCGGGGGAGCTTCTGTTTGAATACGGCAACACGGATCATGAAGGCGAGATTTACGACGGCCCTGATCTGGTGTGTACAGACAACCATGGTTACATACTGGTGGGGGACAAGAGACTGGGTAGAGTGGATGTACTCACGCAGAAGGGAGAGCTGAAAAAGTCTCTCTACACGGACGAAATCATCAAGTTTATTTCTACAACCCCGGACAAACTTCTCATGCTCTCAACTGCGGAGGGTAACATTAAATTCTTCGAGTACTTGAATCTGTAGGGCTTGACACGTCTATTAAGCACACTTAACCCATTCCCAAACAACAAAATTTTGGACCAGTACAATTTGAAAGGAGATGCAAACCACAAAATAGTTGATATCAAAAGAACAAAATGTGTTTATTATAGCTAAGAAAACATTGGAGCAAAAGGAGAAAATGCTGGTTATCAGCATTTTCTTCTTTTGCTTCCATGTTTTCTCAAGCATTTTCTATTAGGCGACAAAAGTGTGGATAACAAGACATGCAACTTCTTTATGGCAGACCCAGGAAGTCATAACATTACCGGATACGACAGCGCGGGGGAGCTTCTGTTTGAATACGGCAACACAGATCATGAAGGCGAGATTTACGACGGACCTGATCTCGTGTGTACGGACAACCATGGGTATATACTGGTGGGGGACAAGAGACTGGGTAGAGTGGATGTACTCACACAGAAGGGAGAGCTGAAAAAGTCTCTCTACACGGACGAAATCATCAAGTTTATTTCTACGACCCCGGACAAACTTCTCATGCTCTCAACTGCGGAGGGTAACATTAAATTCTTCGAGTACTTGAATTTGTAGGCCTTGACATGTCTATTAGGCACACTTAACCCATTCTCAAACAACAAAATTTAGGACCAGTACAATTTGAAAGGAGATGCAGACAACAGAATAGTTGATATCAAAAGAACAAAATGTGTATATTATAGCTAAGAAAACATTGGAGCAAAAGGAGAAAATGCTGGTTATCAGCATTTTCTTCTTTTGCTTCAATGTTTTCTCAAGCCTTTTCTATTAGGCATCAAAAGTTATTGCAGTGGATAACAAGACTGGCAACTTCTTCATGGCTGACCCAGGAAGTCATAACATTACCGGATACGACAGCGCGGGGGAGCTTCTGTTTGAATACTGCAACACGGATCATGAAGGAGAGATTTACGACGGCCCTGATCTTGTGTGTACGGACAACCATGGTTATATACTGGTGGGGGACAAGAGACTGGGTAGAGTGGACGTACTAACACAGAAGGGAGAGCTGAAAAAGTCTCTCTACACGGACGAAATTATCAAGTTTATTTCTACCACCCCGGACAAACTTCTCATGCTTTCAACTGCGGAGGGTAACATTAAATTCTTCGAGTACTTGAATCTGTAGGGCTTGACATGTCTATTAAGCACACTTAACCCATTCCCAAACAACAAAATTTCGGACCAGCACAATTTGAAAGGAGATGCAGACAACAGAATAGTTGATATCAAAAGAACAAAATGTGTTTATTATAGCTAAGAAAACATTGGAGCAAAAGGAGAAAATGCTGGTTATCAGCATTTTCTTCTTTTGCTTCAATGTTTTCTCAAGCCTTTTCTATAAGGCATCAAAAGAGTTATTGCGGTGGATAACATTAAATTCTTTGAGTACTTGAATTTGTAGGGCTTGGATATCTATTATGCACAACTAAGCAAGAACTTTGACCTATTGCATCTGATGAATGAATGGTGTTTTAGGGAAGAATAGTTAAGCAAGAACTTTGACCTATTGCATCTGATGAATGGATGGTGTTTCAGGGAAGAATAGAAATAAAAAGAATCCTCATATCTTAGGACAATTTCTTTATGAGACTAAACTGTGGGTTGGTGGTTTTTTCTTTTCTTTTTTTTTTTTCTTTTTTTTTAAAGATCTTTTTAAAACTCTGTAAGTTGCTATTGGACATTCGCAAAGCTAATTTGTTAGATTAATCATTACTTGCTATATTTTGTGTGTACAAAAAGTTTCAACTTGATACAAAGACTTTTCAAGTCCTTTGATTTGCATTTTTTCTTTTCTTGTTAAATCATTTCATGATTTTACACAGCCATTCTGTTAAGTTCATTAATCTCTAATGCATTTATGACTGTTTTGTTGCTTTTCTTTTAACTTTAATTACACAACTTTACTTTTAAATAGTTCTTTCTTAGACTGTAGAAAGAGAAAATTTATATTATTAACAAATCAGCACACTAAACAGTGATCTTTCATCATCCTTTAAAGGTAACCAATCAAGCTTTGGAAAGAATTAAGAAGAATGACCAACATTTTCTGTGTATGTTTTAAATGCTATGAAACATAATATCAATACATTAAATAGTATTTTCATTGTCGGCAACTAAAATCTATTTGGGCTGCTCAAAATGTAAGTTGTTAAACAACTTCCAAAGCAACACAATGTTAGGGTTTACCAATTTATAAATAGCTACAGACGGGAAAATGCCAAAATTGGTGTTGATAAAGAAAGGATATGTGTTTGACACAGAAAATATTGAGGCAAAAGGAGAAAATGCTGATTATCAGCTGGTTATCAGCATTTTCTTTTCTTGGTCTCAAAAGTTTTCCCAATTCTATTATCTTTGGGATGTCAAAACCAGGTCTTGTTTGGGAAAGGGTTAAAAGCATTTTCATTATTGGCAACTCTAATCAATTTAGGCTGGTCAACATTTTAGCTGTTTAAGGAAGGTTTGAATTGTTCAGTAAAGTGTTAGGAGTAATAATAGATATTTGATCAACAAATTTGGCACACAATGGGATTTTCTTTTGTACTTTTTATTAACTTTCCATTGTGAATTCTGTCCCATTATGCGTGACGATAAAGTCCTTTTGGACCTATTTAGCCCATTCCTGCATAATGAGACTTTTTGATGCCACGCAGGACAAAGGCAATGGAAAACATTAGGGCAAGCAATTTCTTCTTTTCAATATTGTTTTCTACCCAGAAAGTTTTAAAGGTTTTCAATTACGCAAGCTTTTAAATGTCACATGCAAATGCATTCAATTTGGCACATTAAAAAAATGCCATTAGGGAAAGGATCTATCATGTGCCCCATGACAAAACATTTAACTTATTAATTTTTGATTTGGGAATTTTTGATTGGATTGAATGGAATTCAAGCCAATATCTAGCCAAGATATGAACATTGGCGAAAAAAGGAGCAAAAACTTGGTGCCGAAATGATTAAAGTCTCATCTGAAAGCCTTAATTTGGCATGACATAAAGGTTCAAATTTGATAATCACAATACACTGATATCAGAAGTGCAATTACAGCCATGCCACAATTTTCCTTTTCTTTCAATGTTTTTCATGCTTATAAGTGTAGAACTCACATTTTTCTTCATTAATAAACAAAGCTTTGTTAGTTGTATCATTTTCAAATTGGAAAAGTCCAAAAATTAGTACTTTGAAAAAGGAACAAGGAATTAAAGTCTTTGTATTGTTCTATTATGGCTTAAACATAATTTCCAATTTTACTCCCACATAATTTTCCCTTTGTCAATATATTCAATAACTAATTCAATACATTCATAAATAATTCTTAACCCATTCCAAAACAAGACCTGATTGACATCCCTGCTAGAAAAGGCTTTGGAAAACATTGAAACAAAAGAAGAAACTGCTAATAACCAGCAGTTTCTTCTTTTGTCTCAATATTTTCTATGCCATAATATTATACACAAATTCTATCTTTAATATCTTCCATTGTGTCATTTGTGGCAGTTTTTGAAGTGGATCACCCTTAAAATTTGTCGTTCGGGAAAGGGATAAACAAATTCTAACGAAAGTTTGACTGCAAATAAAGGCAAACAAATATTTTCTGGTATATTGTACACATATCCTATCTCTAGGAACATCTGATTTGCTGTTACAGACAACAAATAAGATGTTCCTAGAAATAGGATAGGTGTACAATATAACAGAGAAAATATTTAGGCAAAAGGAGAAAATCTTGCTTATCAGAATTTTCTTATTTTGTCTAAATGTTTTCCCAAGTCTTTTTCATTAGACACATTCAATCCAGGTCTTGTTTGGGAACAACTTAACACAACATGATTAAAGTTGAATGATACCTGCTTTTGACCTCCCAAATCAAGATAGCATTGGCAGGCAATGAGAGCAAAAGTGAAAATGCTGATACCAGCATTTTCTCCTTTTCTCACAGTGCTTTCCATGCTATAACAACTACATTTTACACATTTAATTAGATTGAGGTTACCATCTGATTTGGCATAAACCCCTTCCCAAACAAGACCTGGTTTTGACGTCCCTAATCAAAGAAGCTTGAGAAAACGTTGGGACAAAAAATTAAAACCACGATAAAAAGCACTTTCTTCTTTTGTCTCAATGTTTTCTATGCTATAGTAAGCACAGATTCTTTTTTCTTTCAAATTATTTTTTGTTTGCAGCAGCTTGCAAAATGGAACACCCTAAACTGTGACCCAGTCCAAAACTTTGTCCTTTTGGAAAGGATTGTTTTATTTCTTTGTATATTTATATTGTAGTCATTAGAATTCTAGTTGCATTGTTCAAGTTTTCTTTTTGAATTATTAAAAGTGATTGTTACGTTGATTAAGTTAATTTCTCTGTTAATTACTTATTACAAAACTACCATTTGAGGTGTTGATAAAGATGAGATTTGCATACATTATAGCAGAGAAAATATTGAGGCAAAAGGAGAAAATGCTGATGATCAGCATTTTCGTCTTTTGTCTCAATGTTTTCTGAAGCAATTTCTTTTATGGGCGTGAAAAGCAGGTTTTGTTTAGGAAAGGGTTAACCCATAACCACATATTGATGCTTTTTGTCACCATACAAGAAAAAGGCTTTGGAAAACATTGAGGGACAAGCAATTTCCTACAATAATTTCTTCTCCAAAAGACAGACTAATATTAAATTACATTCATTTGAAATTGTTGTCTGCGCCTGAATTTTGACCAGTCTGAAATTTTGCTATATAGTAATGGGTTAAAGCTTTTGCAAAAAAAATCAAGACTGCTGTAGCAAATGACACAATAAAATTGATAATTAAGATATGCAATAAAGCATACAATAAAGCGTAGAAAATATTGAGACAAAAGAAGAAAATGCTTGTCTCCTTTTGCATCAATAATTTTTGAAGTCTTTCCTATAAGGATCAAAACTAGGTTAAGAATTGAATTAGTGAATTTCTAATTACGGATTGCAGAGAAAATTTAAGAAAAATATTTTCATCAATTTCTTCTTTTTCTTAATTGTTTCAAAAGCTTTCTTGTGTACAGATGTAAAATTTAAAATCTTGCATGTTTAGAGTCAACCCTTTTCCAAACGAGACATGGTTTTGACATCCCTGATAGAAAAGACTTGAGAAAACATTGAGACAAAAGAAGAAACTGCTGATAATCATATACATACAATACATGTACATGTCATATTACACATATTCTATCTTCAATCACATATATTTTGTTTTCAGCAGCAGCTTTCATATAAGACCACCCCAAAATTTTGTTGTTTGAGAAGGGGTTAAGTGTTTAATCTGAATATCAATGTTTGAAGTTCAATCCATTTAAAGTTTTTGGCATTTGACCAATGACACTTGATTAACATTCAGACTATGAAAGGACCGAGTAGATTGGTTGATATCTCACAGTCACTTTGGCAGTCAGCCAATCAAAACATGGGTAACATTACATTACATATTTACAGACTAATCCTTCAACAGAGATGAACTTAAATCTTTTTCCTTAACCCTTTTTCAAAACATGACTGGATTTTGACAACCCTGACAGAAATGCTAAGGAAAACATTGTGACAAAATAAGAAGATGCTGGAATCCAGCATCTTCTCCTTTTGCCTTAATATTTTCTGAGCTATATTGTACACAAATTATGTTTGTTACCATTCATTTTACTGTAAGCAGCAGTTTCCAATTTGGACCACCTTAAATTTTTGCAGTTCAAACAAGTATAAATCCTTTCACTTCACAAACAAGCGCTAGTTTTGATGTCTTATCAAACTAGAACTGTCGCAGAGCGGACAAATACCCCCCACTAGGGCCTTGTCACTGAAAAAGTGCTATAGGTCAACCAATTCTTGACTTAGAGCACGGAAACGGATTTTAACCAAAGTTTGATTGTGACCTTGACCTTTGACTTTGGTGACCCAAAAACAATAGGGCACCTCCTTGGGTCATGGGCAACAACTGTGTAAAGTTTCGTGATCCTAGGTCAACTGGTTCTTGACTTAGAGCTCGGAAACGGATTTTAAACAAAGTCCGATTGTGACCTTGACATTTGAGTTAGAGCACGGAAACGAATCAGTCTACGGACGGATGACTGGACGGATGGACGGACGGACGGACTGACAGACAGACAGACATGGTGAAACCAATATACCCCCCTCTACTTCGTGGGTGGAGGGTATAATTAGCTCTGACAGATAAGAGATGAAACTAGGCATTTTCTTTCTTTCCCTCAATTCTTTCCATGTTGAATTAGACAAAACACATACAATAGATGACATTTTGTCAGGTTATTCCAAAACCTTGTATCTACAGCTTTAATGAAGCTGTAGATACAAGGTTTTGCAATAACACTGATAGATTGAACTTGGATGAGTCTATGATTTTGTTGTTTGGCATTACAGCCATTTGCAGTACAACAGCAGATAAGAGGGGGTGAAGACATTCTAAAAGATTCAATTTAAATCTATGTTGATACTCATTTCAATTGTCTCGATGAAATGATTCTAATGAGTACCCAAAACATAGGGATTGATAAGTGAAATATTTCAATTTGAAAGGCTATCACCCCCTCTTATCTGTGAAGAAACAGTTTTATCCTAAAATATTGGTTCTGAATTGATTGGACAATATATCATAAGACTTGTTTATTAAACTAATGCCCCACACATTTTTTTAAAAAAAAAGTCAGACAGACAAATAGACAATGGTAAAACAATATGCCCCAATCTTTTGATATGGGGACAAATAAATTCTAAGAGCCACACCCCAGAATTGTTCTCCGTTTTCCTCAATGGTTTCTACACTAACAGCCTGTTGGGACATTAAAACAAGGGCTTCTTTAGGAAAAGGTTCAGGTAAGAGTAAGTTTCTGTATCTTTAACCTTTTCTTTAACCCTTTCCCAAACAAGACCTGGTTTTGACGTCCCTAAAAGAATAGGCTTGGGAAAACATTGAGGCAAAAGAAGAAACTGCTGATAACCAGCAGTTTCTCCTTTTGCCTCAATATTTTCTATGATATATTTTACACAAATCCAATGGTTTTCAATCTTAATTTTGTCCCCTGCAGCAGCTTTCAAATTGAAGCACACTGAAATTTTGTTGTTTGGGAAAGCGTTAACAACAAACATTTACAAGACCAATTCATGGTCTAGAGATAGGGCATCTGCTTCACGATCAAGAGGTTCAAACTTCTGATACCAGAATCTGATCTTGGCTTGTCATTAGCCCCCACATTCCACACAAATACTGGTGTATTTTCCAGGAAGCATAAATGAAAAGGAAAAATTGCTGATTATCAGCACTTTCTTTTTTTCATGCAGTATTTCTAATCCTTTATCTACTTAGGTGTCAAAGGCGTGATAGTCTGGGGAAATGGCTACTAATAGGCATCAAAAGGGTAACATCCCAATTGGTCTACTCCCATTTCGTCTACTATTTATTTAGAGCCTTTTGTCCCAATTGGTCTACTGTCCCATCTCGTCTACTTTCATGTCAAATCATCAATAAACAACATTAGTTTTGTTTTTAGAAAAGGAATTAAGTCAATATATTCACAAATGAATTATACATGCAAACATTTAAATTAAAATCATACAATATCATATTGATTTAGAAAGTATAACAGAGTAGACGAAATGGGAATTATGTCCAAAATAGTAGACAAATTGGGAGTAGATGAATTGGGAGTAGACCAAATGGGATTAAACCATCAAAAGGTGTAACTGTCTGATACTGACTAACAGTCTTACCTCTTTATGTTGTTCTTTAGTGACCTCTTCTGTGACTTCCTCATCTGGTTTAAATATGGCGTATCCTTCACTGACTAGAACATCATTAATGTGTAGGTCAATTTCTGGGTCACTGGTATCAGTCAAACATAGAGACAAAATCTGGGTCTGAAATGAATACATGTATATATCATGATATTGTTTGTGAAATGTTTAAAAATGGCGTATCCTTCACTGACTAGAACATCATTAATGTGTAGGTCAATTTCTGGGTCACTAGTATCAGTCAAACATAGTGACAAAATCTGGGTCTGAAACGAACAGATGTATGTTATTGCATTATTTTTAACCTAAAATGGGCCCGTGGAATGATTTGAAGCTTGTGAAAGGTTTAAATATGGCGTATCCTTCATTGACTAGAATATCATTAAATTGTAGGTCAACTTCAGGGTCACTGGTATCAGTCAAACATAGGGACAAAATCTGGGTCTGAAATGAACAGATGTATAGATCATGTTATTGTTTGTGAAAGGTTTAAATATGGCTTAATTATCCTTCATTAACTAGAATGTCATAAATGTGTAGGTCAATTTCTGGGTCACTGGTGTCAGTCTAACATAGAGACAAAATCTGGGTCTGAAATGAATACATGTATAGATCATGTTATTGTTTGTGAAAGGTTTAAATATGGCTTAATTATCCTTCATTAACTAGAATGTCATAAATGTGTAGGTCAATTTCTGGGTCACTGGTGTCAGTCTAACATAGATACAAAATCTGGGTCTGAAATGAATACATGTATAGATCATGTTATTGTTTGTGAAAGGTTTAAATATGGCGTATCCCTCATTGACCAGAATATCATTATTGTGTAGGTCAACTTCAGGGTCACTTGTGTCAGTCAAACATAGAGACAAAATCTGGGTCTGAAATGAATATGGATGCTTTTCAACAAAAACCTCGTAACTGCAGCTTGTTTTAAGCTGCAGTTATGAGGGGTTTTTTGTTGAAAAAAAACGACAATATATTATTTAATCATGTTTATAAATAGTGCCCCTCATTGACTAGAACATCATTAATGTGTAGGTCATCTTCAGGGTCACTGGTATCAGTCAAACATAGAGACAAAATCTGGGTCTGAAATGAATACATGTATATATCATGTTATTGTTTGTGAAAGGTTTAAATATGGCGTATCCCTCATTGACTAGAACATCATTAATGTGTAGGTCATCTTCAGGGTCACTGGTATCAGTCAAACATAGAGACAAAATCTGGGTCTGAAATGAATACATGTATATATCATGTTATTGTTTGTGAAAGGTTTAAATATGGCGTATCCTTCACTGACTAGAACATCATTAATGTGTAGGTCAATTTCTGGGTCACTGGTATCAGTCAAACATAGAGACAAAATCTGGGTCTGCAATGAACAGATGTATATATTATATTGTTGTTTGAGAAAGGTTTAAATATGGCATACCCCTCATTGCCAAGAATATCATTAATGTGTAGGTCAATTTCTGGGTCACTGGTGTCAGTCAAACATAGAGACAAAATCTGGGTCTGAAATGAATATGGATGCTTTTCAACAAAAGCCTCATAACTGCAGCTTGTTTTAAGCTGCAGTTATGAGGTTTTTGTTGAAAAATGACAATATATTATTTCATTAGGTTTAAATATGGCATACCCCTCATTAACTAGAATATCATTAATGTGTAGGTCTACCTCAGGGTCACTGGTGTCAGTCTAACATAAAGACAAAATCTGGGTCTGAAATGAACAGATGTATATATTATGTTGTTGTTTGTGAAAGGTTTAAATATGGCGTATCCCTCATTGACTAGAACATCATTAATGTGTAGGTCAATTTCTGGGTCACTGGTGTCAGTCAAACATAGAGACAAAATCTGGGTCTGCAATGAACAGATGTATATATCATGTTATTGTTTGTGAAAGGTTTAAATATGGCATACCCTTCATTGACCAGAATGTCATTAATGTGTAGGTCAATTTCTGGGTCACTTGTGTCAGTCAAACATAGAGACAAAATCTGGGTCTGAAATGGATATGTATATTATCATGATATTGTTTGTGAAATGTTTAAATATGGTGTATCCTTCACTAACTAGAACATCATTGATGTGTAGGTCAACTTCAGGGTCACTGGTGTCAGTCAAACATAGAGACAAAATCTGTGTCTGAAATGAATACATGTATGTTATTTTGTTGTTTGAGAAAGGTTTAAATATGGCATACCCCTCATTGCCAAGAATATCATTAATGTGTAGGTCAACTTCTGGGTCGCTTGTGTCAGTCAAACATAGAGACAAAATCTGGGTCTGAAATGAATACATGTATGTTATTTTGTGTTTTTCACAATGTTTAGCATAAAATGGGTCAGTGAAAAAATTCACTGTTTGAGAAAAGTTTAAATATGGTGTAATCTTCATTAACTAGAATGTACTTTATATGTGGATCAACCTCAGGCTATCTGGTGTCAGTCAAACATAGAGACAAAATCTAGGTCTAAATCAAAATTGACAAGAGGGCCAGAATGGCCCTATATCGCTCCCCTGAAAGAAGTTTAAGACATGCCCAATTTTTTGATGAATCAAATATTTGCAAACAAATTTTGAAAAGGGTCACTCAAGGAACATTGTTGCCAAATTTGTTTTAAATTGACCCAATGCTTGATTTTTAAAGAATTTTCTTGTGATTTCTCTAAGTCTGATAAGCCACGCTCTGCCACGCCCACTTTTTTGTCCAATACAAAATTTGCCAACATATTTTGAAAAGGGTCACTAAAGGAACATTTCTGTAAAGTTTGCTTCAAATTGGGCCAATGGTTGATTTTTAAAGAATTTTCTTAGGATTTCTGTAAGTCCGATAAGCCACACCCACTTTTTCTGACGAATAAAAAATTTGAGAACAAATTTTGAAAAGAGTCACCCAAGGAACATTTCTGCCAAGTGTGGTTCAAATTGGGCCAACGGTTGATTTTTAAAGAATTTTCTTAGAATTTTTCGAAGTCTGATAAGTCATGCCCTGCCACACCAACTTTTTCAGACGAAACAAAAATTCGCATTTCTTTTTTAAAGAGTCACCAAAGGAACATTTCTGCCAAGTTTGGTTCAAATTGGGCCAATGATTGATTTTTAAAGAATTTTCTTATGATTTCTCCAAGTCCGATAAGTGCTGACCTGCCACGCCCCCAATTTTGTAATTTTCTAATTGGCCCAATGGTTAAGGAGAAGAAGATTTTTGAAGAATTTTTTAACAATTTCTCTTGGTTAGATAAGCCCCGCCCTGCCACACCCACATTTTTTGACGAAACTATAAATTTATGAACAAATGTTAAAAAGGGTCACTCAAGGAACAATTCTGCCAAGTTTGGTTTAAATTGGCCCATTGGTTAATTTTTAAAGAATTTTCTAAAGATTTCTCTAAGGCCGAAAAGCCCCTTCCTCCCTGCCACGCCCTCATTTTTTGACGAATGTAAAAATTTGTGAATCAATTTTAAAAAGAGAGACTCAAAGAACATTCCTGCAAAGTCCGCTTCAAATTGGCCCAATGGTTATTTTTTAAAGAATTTTCTTATGATTTCTCCAAGTCTGATAAGCCCCTTTCTCCCTGCCACGGCCACAATTTTTTACAAATGAAAATATTTGTGAACAAATTTTAAAAAGAATGGCTAAAGGCACATCCCTTCAAAGTCTGGTTCAAATTGGCCCAATGGTTGATTTTTAAAGAATTTTCTTATGATTTCTCTAAGTCTGATAAGCCCCTTTCTCCCTGCCATGGCCACTTTTTTTGACGAATCATAAATCTGCGAACAAGTATTGAGAAGGGTCACTCAAGGAACAATTCTGCCAAGTTTGGTTCAAATTGGCCCAATGGTTGATTTATAAAGAATTTTCTTAGGATTTCTCTAAGTCCGATAAGCCCCGCCCTGCCACGCCCACATTTTTTGATGAATCAAAAATCCGCGAACAAGTTTTGAGAAGGGTCACTCAAGGAACATTCCTGCCAAGTTTGGTCAAAATTGGCCTGTTGGTTTTGGAGAAGAACATGTTTGAAGAAATTGTGGACGGACAGACGGACGACGGACGGTGAGTGACCACAATAGCTCACCGAGCACTTCGTGCTCAGGTGAGCTAATTAAGACAAGGGCCCAACGGCTAAAACATTTTAACATGTAGGACTTCAGAGTGACTTTGGCCCATCCCCTGCAAAAAAAAAAAACAAGAGGACCATGATGGTCCTAAATCGCTCACCTGAATCAATATGACAAGAGTGATAATGGCAATTTTGTCAAATTCAAAGACATGAAACTTCTAAGGACTTTCTGTTAGGAAACAATTTAAGTAATAATTTTGTTCCAATCGATCCTGTAAAGTTTGTTGTGAAGAAAGATCTCCATCTGATAAGCTAGGTTAATCCCTTCTTATCTGTTTACATAAGATAAACATGGGGCCAGAGCAACAGATAAGAGAAATAGATAAGAGAAATAGGAAAGCCTTTCCTTTTTTTATTATTCATATCCAAACCCTATGTAGAATTTATTTAGCATCCTAGCTTACAGATCAGCATCAATCAAGTATGCACATCTATTTGAACCAGGTCATGTCATTCCAGGCGTTTTTCTCCTTCTTTGGACGGGTCCGTAAAAATGACCCATTCCCAATGCCAAATAGGGTAATTTTTTCCCAAAATCTGGAAAGAAAATTCCCAATGCAGAAGTTATTCCTTCTGTTTAAATGAAAATTCAATAATTCCCTTTCATATGTCGACGTTTTCCACCTGGCGGAAGTGCTATATACAAAATGGCGAATCTGATAAGACCGGACAATGAAATTTATCAAATTCAAGGGCACATAACTCTCATCTTTCTGGTCAGATCAGACTGAAAATCAACTTCATCAAAAGTAAAGAATTTTCTTCTGATTTATCTAAGTCTGATAAGCCTATTTCTCCCTGCCACTGCCACATTTTTTGACAAATGTAAAAATTTGTGAACAAATTTTGAAAAGAGTGACTTAAGGAAAATTCCTGAAAAGTCTGGTTCAATTGGGCCCTATGGTTGATTTTTAAAGAATTTTCTTATGACTTCTCTAAGTTTGATAAGCCCCTTTCTCCCTGCCATGGCCATATTTTTTGACAAATCTAAAAAATTGTAAATAAATTCGAAAACAGTGACTCAAGGCACATTCCTACCAAGTCTGCTTCAATTGGGCCCAATGCTTGATTTTTAAAGAATTTTCTTCTGATTTCTTAGTCCGATAAGCCCCTTTCTCCCTGCCACTGCCACATTTTTTGACAAATGTAAAAATTTGTGAACAATTTTTGTAAAGAGTGACTCAAGGAACATTCCTGCAAAGTCTAGTTCAATTGGGCCCTATGGTTGATTTTTAAAGAATTTTCTTATGAGATCTCTAAGTCTGATAAGCCCCTTTCTCCCTGCCACGGCCATATTTTTTGACAAATGTAAAAAATTGTGAATAAATTCGAAACAAGAGGGCCAGAATGGCCCTATATCGCTCACCTGAAAGAAGTTTAAAGACACACCCACTTTTTTGACGAATCAAAAATTTGCAAACAAATTTTGAAAAGGGTCACTCAAGGAACATTGTTCAATTTGTTGCCAAATTTGTTTCAAATTGACCCAATGCTTGATTTTAAAGAATTTTCTTATGATTTCTCTAAGTCTGATAAGCCATGCCCTGCCACGGCCACTTTTTTTGTCCAAAACAAAATTTGCAAACACTGTAAGTCTGATAAGCTACGCCCACTTTTTCTGATGAATAAAAAAATTGAGAACAAATTTTGAAAAGAGTCACCTAAAGAACATTTCTGCCAAGTGTGGTTCAAATTGGGCCAATGGTTGATTTTTAAAGAATTTTCTTAGAATTTTTCTAAGTCCGATAAGTCACGCCTTGCCACACCCACTTTTTCAGACGAAACAAAAATTCACATTTGTTTTAAAGAGTCACCAAAGGAACATTTCTGCCAAGTTTGGTTCAAATTGGGCCAATGATTGACTTTTAAAGAATTTTCTTATGATTTCTCTAAGTCCGAAAAGTCTTGACCTGCCACGCCCACAATTTTGGATGAATAAAAAATCCGCTAACAAATCTTAAGAAGGGTCACCTAAGGGACATTCCTGCCAAATTTGGTTCTAATTGGCCCAATGGTTAAGGAGAAGAAGATTTTTGAAGAATTTTTTAACAATTTCTCTTGGTTAGATAAGCCCTGCCCTGCCACACCTACATTTTTTGACGAAACTTTAAATTTATGAACAAATGTTGAAAAGGGTCACTCAAGGAACAACTCTGCAAAGTTTGGTTCAAATTTTTTTTAATTGGCCCATTGGTTGATTTTTAAAGAATTTTCTTAGGATTTCTCTGAGGCCAAAAAGCCCCTTCCTCCCTGCCACGCCCTCATTTTTTGACAAATGTAAAAATTTGTGAATCAATTTTGAAAAGAGAGACTCAAAGAACATTCCTGCAAAGTCTGCTTGTAATTGGCCCAATGGTTAATTTTTAAAGAATTTTCTTATGATTTCTCTAAGTCTGATAAGCCCCTTTCTCCCTGCCACGGCCACAATTTTTTACAAATGAAAATATTTGTGAACAAATTTTAAAAAGATTGTCTTAAGGCACATCCCTACAAAGTCTGGTTCAAATTGGCCCAATGGTTGATTTTTAAAGAATTTTCTTATGATTTCTCTAAGTCTGATAAGCCCCTTTCTCCCTGCCACGGCCACGTTTTTTGACGAATCAAAAATCCGCGAACAAGTTTTAAGAAGGGTCACTCAAGGAACATTCCTGCCAAGTTTGGTCAAAATTGGCCTGTTGGTTTTGGAGAAGATGTTTGAAGAAATTGTTGACGGACGGACAGACAGACAGACGGACAGACGGACGACGGACGGTGAGTGACCACAATAGCTCACCTCGAGCACTTTGTGCTCAGGTGAGCTAAAAAGTGACTCAAGCCACATTCCTACCATGTCTGCTTCAATTGGGCCCAATGGTTGATTTTTAAAGAATTTTCTTCTGATTTCTTTATGTCTGATAAGCCCCTTTCTCCCTGCCATGGCCACATTTTTTGACAAATGTAAAAATTTGTGAACAAATTTTGTAAAGAGTGACTCAAGGAATATTCCTGCAAAGTCTGGTTCAATTGGGCCCTATGGTTGATTTTTAAAGAATTTTCTTATGCTTTCTCTAAGCCGATAAGCCCCTTTCTCCCTGCCACGGCCACATTTTTTGACAAATATAAAAATTTGTGAATAAATTTTGAGAAGAGTGACTCAAGGCACATTCCTGCCAAGTTTGGTTCAAATTGACCCAATGGTTGATTTTTAAAGAATTTTCTTATGATTTCTCTTAGTCTGATAAGCCCCGCCCTGCCACGCCCACATTTTTTGACGAATCAAAAATCCGCGAACAAGTTTTGAGAAGGGTCACCCAAGGAACATTCCTGCCAAGTTTGGTAAAAATTGGCCCATTGATATAGGAGAAGAAGATGTTTAAAGAAATTGTGAACGGACGGACGGACGGACAGACGGACGGACGACGGACAAAAAGCGACCACAATAGCTCACCTTGAGCACTTCGTGCTCAGGTGAGCTAAAAAAATCAAGAACGCATTTCTAGTTCTAGAATTATTCTAGAATGTGAATGTCCTAGAACAGTTCTAGAAGTGCCATTTAACATTAAAAAATGTTCAAGAACATTCTAGAATATTCTTGAACTTAAATTAACTTTTCGCAGGGGATGAACAAAGTTTTTCCTGTCACTAAACAAGAAGTTCTCTCAATCTTACCTTTACATCTGTAACATAAGCAATCAGGGGTCTTTCTTTCACTAACTCCAGCATTCTGTTTCTACTTTTGACCTTCCATTTCTGAAAACAGACATAAATTCATGTATCTAACATTTACCCATTTGATCTATGCTTTGCTTTCTAATGCAGACAAGCTAAACACTTAAGGCATCCAACCCCTCATTAGCACCAAAGACCCAGATGCGAAATTTGAAAAGTGCCAGTAATTCCTAAACTGTGTTACATTTCCATTCCAAATACAAACATAAGCATTTAGAATGGTTTAGAATTTTGAATTAATGCATACTTATGGAAATAATTGACAAAAATGTTCAAAATTACCTCCCTTGCATATGAATATAGAGAACATTTGTAAATATTTTCTTGAAATCCGGTACGGTGAATCAACTTATTTGAAGTGTATTTATAAGTGTGTGTAATTTGATGCATTTAGTATGGCTAGGAAGTGGAGATTTTTTTGAGGGTCTGTAAACCTTAACCCTTAACCAGACTGCAAAATTTTACATGGGTCCAAATTCATAAGTTTTGCAGTCAATAACTATTTCAAGCAAATGAAATTTTTACATTTATGATCTTTTCTGGGTAGGAACATTGTGGAGAATGAAGGATTTTCCACAATGTTTCCCAAAGCCTTTATTTTGTGGGGCACCAAAAGTGCCATAATGTTGTAATGGGTCTATCTTATCAGGTACACAGTTTAACCCTCTCCCAAACAAGACCTGGTTTTGACGTCCCTAATAGAAAAGGATATATTGGGAAAACATTGAAACAAAAGAAGAAACTGCTGATAACCAGCAGTTTCTCCTTTTGTCTCAATATTTTCTATGCCATATTTTACACAAATCCCATCTCTAATAACATGCATTTTGTCATTTGTGGCAGTTTTTGAACTGGATGACACTAAAATTTTGTCGTTTGGGAAAGGGTTAAATTTGTTTATAATGTACATCACAGATAAACAGCATTCTCTCCTTTTGCCTGATGAATTCCTTTCCTCATGAAAGTCCAATTTGTCAACTATAAAGCCTTTCAAATTGGACCATCCTATTTATATTTGACACAAGTTTAAAACAACAGGCCCAAGAGGGCCTGAATCGCTCCACTGGCTAATTAATTAAAATAATTATCTAATGACTTCTTGTAAACCTCCGACTGCCATACCCTGTTTTCTGAATTGACCCAATGGTTGACCTTTAAATTATTATTAATTTTGGTCTTCACAAGCCCAATGGTTGATATGTTAAAGAATCATTTTATGATTTCTCATAAAGTCTGATAAGCCCCACCCTGGCAAACCCACATAAATTTTTCTTGCACCATTTAAGTAAAGGGGCCACCAAAAAATATTTTTGTAAAGTTTGGACTAATTTGACCCATTGGTTGATTTATAAAAAAATATTTCGTGATTTCTCCAAGTCGGATAAGCCCCGCCCTGCCAAAACAACATTTATTGACCAATCAAAGTTTCATTCCCAATTCAAGTGAAGCACAACCGAAAGAGCATCTCTGCCAAGTTTGATCAAAATTGGCACTATGGTTTGAGAGGAGAAGATTTTTAAAGAATTATTTTCTGATTTCCTAAGTCTGATAAGCCCGCCCAGCCAGGCCCACATTTATTGACCAAACATGATTTTGCAATAAATTTAGATAAAAGTCCCCCCAAGGAACATTTATGCCAAATTATATCTAATTGGCCAAATGGTTGATTTTTAAAGAATTATTTTGTGATTTCTTTAAGTCTGAAAGGCCCCGCCCTGCCACACCCACATTCATGGACCAATCAAAATTTTACAGACAATTTAGATAAAGGTCAACCCAAGTTACATTTCAGCCAAGTTTGGTCAAGATTGGCCCCTTGGTTGATTTTTAAAGAATTATTTTGCGATTTCTCTAAGTCTGATAAGCCGCACCCTGCCACGCCCACATTAACGGACCAATCGAAATTTTACATTTGGTCAAGATTGGCCCCTTGGTTGATTTTTAAAGAATTATTTTGCGATTTCTCTAAGTCTGATAAGCCCCGCCCTGCCACACCCACATTTATGGACCAATTAAAATTCTTTTCGCAATTTAAGTGAAGCTCCACCCAAGAAACATTTCTGCCAAGTTTGAACAAAATTGGCCCACTGGTTTGAGAGAAGAAGATTTTTAAAGAAAAGTTTACGCATGCACTCTAAGTCTGATAAGCCCCGCCCTGCCACGCCCACATTTATGGACCAATCAAAATTTTACAGACAACATAGATAAAGGTTCATCCAAGGTACATTTCTGCCAAGTTTGGTCAAGATTGGCCCTCTGGTTGATTTTTAAAGAATTATTTTGTGATTTCTCCAAGTCTGATAAGCCCCGCCCTGCCACGCCCACATTTATGGACCAATCAAAATTCTTTTCGCAATTTAAGTGAAGCACCACCGAAGGAACATTTCTGCCAAGTTTGAACATAATTGGCCCACTGGTTTGAGAGAAGAAGATTTTTAAAGAAAAGTTTACGCACGCACGGACGCACGCACGCACGACGGACACAACGCCATGACAATAGCTCGCTGGCCTTCGACCAGTGGAGCTAATTATTTTCAGTGCTTACCCCTGATGAAGGTACAATATTAGCTAGTCTAGCTTGAATGGCTTGCACTGGTAATTTAAGGAATTCTGACCTAAAATGAAATACAAGAAATTATTTGTTTTTTAACATTTGCCAATTCCATCTGTCTGAATCCTATATTAAAACAGTAGCAGAAGAGGTTGGAATGTGCCCTTTTGCAAACAAGACCTGGTTTTGAAGTTCCTTTTAAAAAGACTGAAGAAAACATTACACAAAAGATATCATCAATATGCCTCAATATTTTCTAGGTTATATTATACACAAATCAAATCGTCGTTGTAAATGCAAAACCTCGTATCTCGATTTTGAAAAAAAAACAAGCAAATTCGTTGAATTGATATCCCCCGCCGAACATATTTTCATTGTCAATAAAGTAGCGCGGAAACGAATATAACTCTGTATGTATATGGCTTCAACAGAACGAATATCACTCTGTATGTATATGGCTTACACAGTCAGGGGCAGTAACTCTAAATTCGACCGACAAACCGGGTAACCCCGACAATATGTGCATGTCCTCATTGTAGTAAAGCTGTGTGCCAAGTTTCATTGAAATCCAAATTATAGTTTTCAAGAAATAGCGGGGAAACGAATATCACTCTGTATGTATATGGCTAAAACAGTCAGGGGCAGTAACTCTAAATTCGGCGGTCGAACCGGGTAACCCCGACGATATGCGCATGTCCACTTTGTAGTGAAGCTGTGTGCCAAGTTTCATCGAAATCCGGTCTACAGTTTTCAAGAAATAGCTCGGAAACGAATATCACTCTGTATGTATATGGCTTAAACAGTCAGGGGCAGTAACTCTAATTTCGGCGATCGAACCGGGTAACCCCGACGATATGCGCATGTCCTCATTGTAGTTAAGCTGTGTGCCAAGTTTTATTGAAATCCGGTCTATAGTTTTCAAGAAATAGCGCGGAAACGAATATCACTCTGTATGTATATGGCTTAAACAGTCAGGGGCAGTAACTCTAATTTCGGCGATCGAACCGGGTAACCTCGACGATATGCGCATGTCCTCATTGTAGTTAAGCTGTGTGCCAAGTTTTATTGAAATCCGGTCTATAGTTTTCAAGAAATAGCGCGGAAACGAATATCACTCTGTATGTATATGGCTAAAACAGTCAGGGGCAGTAACTCTAAATTTGGCAAACGAACCGGGTTACCCCGACGATATGCGCATGTCAACTTTGTAGTGAAGCTGTGTGCCAAGTTTCATTAAAATCCGATCTATAGTTTTCAAGAAATAGCGCGGACACGAATATCACTCTGTATATATATGGCTTAAACAGTCAGGGGCAGTAACTCTAAATTCGACGGTCGAACCGGGTAACCCCAACGATATGCGCATGTCCTCATTGTAGTAAAGCTGTGTGCCAAGTTTCCTTGAAATCCGGTCTATAGTTTTCAAGAAATAGCGCGGAAACGAATATCACTGTATGTATATGGCTTAAACAGTCAGGGGCAGTAACTCTAAATTCGGCAGTCGAACCGGGTAACCCTGACGATATGCTTATGTCCTCATTGTAGTAAAGCTGTGTGCCAAGTTTCCTTGAAATCCGGTCCATAGTTTTCAAGAAATAGCGCGGAAACGAATATCACTGTATGTATATGGCTTAAACAGTCAGGGGCAGTAACTCTAAATTCGGCAGTCGAACCGGGTAACCCCGACTATATGCGCATGTCTTCATTGTAGTAAAGCTGTGTGCCAAGTTTCATTGAAATCCAAATTATAGTTTTCAAGAAATAGCGGGGAAACGAATATCTCTCTGTATGTATATGGCTAAAACAGTCAGGGGCAGTAACTCTAAATTCGGCGGTCGAACCGGGTAACCCCGACGATATGCGCATGTCCACTTTGTAGTGAAGCTGTGTGCCAAGTTTCATCGAAATCCGGTCTACAGTTTTCAAGAAATAGCTCGGAAATGAATATCACTCTGTATGTATATGGCTTAAACAGTCAGGGGCAGTAACTCTAATTTCGGCGATCGAACCGGGTAACCCCGACGATATGCGCATGTCCTCATTGTAGTTAAGCTGTGTGCCAAGTTTTATTGAAATCCGGTCTATAGTTTTCAAGAAATAGCGCGGAAACGAATATCACTCTGTATCTATATGGCTTAAACAGTCAGGGGCAGTAACTCTAATTTCGGCGATCGAACCGGGTAACCCCTACGATATGCCCATGTCCACTTTGTAGTGAAGCTGTTTGCCAAGTTTCATCGAAATCCGGTCTACAGTTTTCAAGAAATAGCGCGGAAACGAATATCACTCTGTATGTATATGGCTTAAACAGTCAGGGGCAGTAACTCTGAATTCAATGGTCGAACCAGGATTAAAGGGTTGATGACAAATATATCTGTCTATAATTTCTATGAAGTTTTATTAGCCTATAAGTTTGTTGTTGAGAAAGGGTTTCTACAAATTTAAGGGCTTATTATCTATTAACCCATTACCATAAAGCAAAATTAAGACATGTCCTTTTATATATTTTTGTCCTTCGTAGAAGACATCGTGGGAAATGTCACAAGCAATTTCTTTACTTTCCACAATGTTTTCCAAAGCCTTTATTTTGTAGGGTCTCAAAAGGCTTTTTATCTGGTAAACCGGTCTACTTACTTCAAGAATTTGACTGCCTTTTTGTTAACAAATGCTGTGTTTCCATAGTCCACGTAGTAAATCTGGAAATAAACAAATTATCAATAAAGGAACTGAGAGGCTTTGGTTTATTGGGGTTTTACACCGTTTTCAACTACTATGGTCATATCGTGGCGGCTAGAGCACCTAACCATGGATTCCTGTCGTTTCTTATACCAATACTACCACAACATCCTAACTGAGCCTCCAGCTGCTCCCCCACATAGGTTCACGATATCAAACCATTGATGGGTGACATTTTTGTAAGAGTATTTGCCGCAGCCGGGTATCGAACCCGGGACCTTTCGAAAGAGAGGCAGATGCGCTACCTACTGCGCCATGGCCTCGGCCAAAATGAGAGGCATTTAATTCTAACACAAGAGGGCCATTAGTCCTGAAACCCTCACCTGAGATACGGTAATAGTTTTCTGTATATGATGTAGCTGAGCCTTTAACATGCACACAGTTTTACTTAGATTTGTGGCCTGTATTTTGCGCATACATTTTTTTTTTTTAAAGATCTGACCCTGTGACCTAATTTATGACATAAGAAGACACAATTCAATCTTGTCCGAGATTTGATCAAGAAAACCATTCTGACAAATTTTCAGGTTGACTGGGCATAAAATGTGGCCTCTAGAATGCACACAAGGTTTACCTTAAATTTGACCTAGTGACCCAATTTTACAGTTGTCTGACATTTTATCAAGACAATCATTCTGACCAAATTTCAGGTTGATTTGACATAAACTGTGGCATCTAGAATGCACACAAGACAAAGTTTGATGAACGACGCATAATACATGACACACGACAGACACAGTGGTATCACAATAGCTCAAAACAAAAGAATATTACCAATTCTTGAAAATTCATCCCCAAAACTTTTACAGTATTTGTGAATGGGATAATTCATGTTGAACTTACGCCAGCAACACTCTCATGATTGTCTTTTGTAACACCCCCCCCCCACCAATTACTATCTTCTGGAAAGATTCAACTGCATACATGTGAAGTCTGATCTTACACTACCCCATTACCAGACAACAAAGTTTGGGACTGTTCCAATTTGAAAGGTGTTGCAGACGACAATTATAAGTTGATGAAATTTTAAAAATTTTCCCAGTTTAAGTTAGAAAAAATTGTTGGAAATGAAGAAATTGCTTGTCACAAGCAATTTCTTCATTTTCCACAATGTTTTCCCATGTCTTTTATTATGATTGGGTCAAAAGGCGTCATTGTGCAGTAATGGGCTACACTGTCTACCAAATTGGCTCTAGTTACATGTAAATCTTAACTTGTGAACATGTGAATTTATTTCAACTTACGCCGGCAAATCCCTCCTGGTTGACCTTTGTAACGACCCCTCTATGCCAGTTATTATCTTCAGGTAAAAATTAAAGCTTTGGAAACCATTAATCCATTTAATGTTTTGCATATTTACATTTTATCATTTAATTTTAGTAACTTTTGTTTTATTTAAGACTTGTCTTTACCCGTGTAATGCTCAATTAATACAATACGGCAAAGTAGAATACAAGAGCCGTCATAGACGGATTATGGTCCCCGAATAAGTGTTTCATCACAAAATAAAAACTATCATACATTAAGCCCCCTTTTCCCATGAAAGCTTTTTTGTACACACATTATTTATAGAACATGGTCTAGAACATCCTATTTATTACATGAGTACAAACTTTCATTAAATTCTGCCCATTAGATGAAGAGAAATGAGGAAAAACTATTTTTTACACTAAGGCCCCTTTTTCCATGACGCAGCCTTATATTTACAAACGGTGAAAACAGTCTCTAGGTATTGACCCAGGGAGTTCACATGTGAAGTTTCATTGAATTTGGTCCAAGGGTTGCTGAGATCTGGCCGTGGATGGACGGACGGACACAAGGACGGACAGTGTGGCGACTATATGCTCCCCTGAAATTTTTTCGGGGAGCATAAAAATCAGACTGCACATATGTGAAGTCTGATTTTATTCTACACTGCCTCTAATTCAGGTAATTATCCAAAACTAGCACGACAATGGTATACATTGGTTTTTGTTTAGGGATCAATTTATTACAACTTAGTTTACTTACGCCGGCAAATCCCTCCTGGTTGACCTTTGTAACGACCCCTCTATGCCAGTTAGTATCTTCAGGAAAGATCTAACTACATGTATGTCTGATATATATGATCTTTGACAACACTGCCAGCCAAAATGACTCTAGTTACATTTAACCCATTACCAGATGGCAAGATTTTAGACTGGTCATAATTCAAAGGTGTTGCAGACGACAATTTCATGTGACTGAAATTTTACATGTTTTGGTCTTTCTGTATAGAAAACATGGGAAATGGAGAAATTGCTTGTCATAAGCAATTTCTTCATTTCCCATGGTGTTTTCCAAAGCCTTTATCTCGTGAGGCACCAAAAGGGGTCACTGTGTGGTAATGGGTTAAGTCTTATATTGTGAACGCATGAATTTATTCCAACTTACGCCGGCAAATCCCTCCTGGTTGACTTTTGTAACGACCCCTCTATGCCAGTTATTATCTTCCGGAAACAAAACAGCACAAACCTGGCCTGGACAAACCATGCTTTCTGGAATAAGGTATTCATCAGGACCTATCTCATGGTTGTAAAAATCACTGAAATAAATGAGAACGATTTGGTTTAAAGTGACATTTCATGATTATTTTTACTTAAATTTTACTTTTATTCTGTCTGAAAGAGCATGTTTTCTTATGAAAATTCTGAAAATTTTAAGCCAAAACTTTAAACCGTGTACGAGAAATATATATTTTTGTGCTAAAAATAAATAAATTGTTGTGGACAACAGTTCAGATTATATAGAATTAGTCATTTCTGTCTCAACTTTAAATGCGTATTTTTGGCTTATAAACCACAACTTCAAAAAACTGATAGCTTTTCTACCCATTAGAATAAACAATCTTTGCATCAAGACATACTTTTAAACAAGAGCTGTCACTGTAAGATGACAATGCCCCCGACACCGCTTTGATTTTAAATTATGGCCAATCTATGTTCAAGGTCAAGGTCATCCAGGGGTCAAGGTCACCAAAGTATGTGCCTACAGAAAGGTAATGTACCAAGGAATGTTGTGGTAAAGTATGAAGCGAATATGTTAAGTAATATGGAAGTTATGGCCAATGTTAAAGTTTTTGGACGGAATGACGGACAGACGGACAGACGGACGGACAGACAGACGGACAGACAGACGGACGGACAAGTCAAATTTATGATGCCTCCCTATCGGGGGCATAAAAATGAAATAAATGTGAAATGTCACTTTAAATGAGATTCTGCACAATTTTCGGTCCTCCCATCGTATTTAAATCTGGGGGTACGAACTAATGTTTTACAGCATGCTTGTACCCTTTCTGTAATGGATACAGACGGTTTCTTGTAAAAACTGGGATTTCAACCTTATAGTTGCTCTTCCCAAATACATTTACAATGGTACATGGTGCATGACAAATGTCAAAACATGTTTGAGTTTTTAGTTTATTGGGGTTTTACGCCGTTTTCAACTGCCAGGGTCATATCGCGGCGGCTGGAGCACCTAACCATGGATTCCTATTGTTTCTCAAACCAGTACTACCACAACACCCTTACCGAGCCTCCAGCTGCTTGCCACCTAGGTTAACGATTTCAAACCCATTGTGGGTGGGTGATAATTTTGTCAGAAAGGGTATTTGCCGCAGCTGGGTATCAAACCCAGGACCTCTCAAATGAGAGGCAGATGCGCTAACAACTGCGCTAATGCCGCGGGGAAAAAATGTCAAAAAGAACATGCAAAGTGGCCACATATAGAATGCGCAACCAGAAGGCAGAATTAAGAGAAGGATTAATCTAAGTTGTAAGATCTTTTTGCCAAATCAATGTAATGTAAATATGTTGAACCCATTACCTCAAGGCAAAATTGACTAGTCAAAATTCATCAAGATGTTGCAGATGACAAATTCAAGCTACTGAAATTTAACATTTCTAAGATTTTTTGGATAGAAATCACTGTGGGAGATGAACAAACTGCTTGTCACAAGCAATTTCTTTATTTCCCAAAATATTTTCAAAAGTCTGTAAAAAAGCATCAAATTTCTTTATTTCCCAAAATATTTTCAAAAGTCTGTAAAAAAGCATCAATACATACAGGCATTGATCAGGAATTGATCAGCCCTTTCCCAAACAAGACTTTGTTTTGAGGTCCATAACAGACAAGAGCTGTCCAAAGACAGCGCGCTCGACTTTCTAAGTTGCTTAGTATAAAGGGGGCATAACTCCAAATAGAGTGGTCCCAGGGTCATGGGCCCTGATAGTAAGGTAGAGGGTGTGATGGTGAATAAGTATTCCAAGTTTGGGTTGAATCCCTTTGATAGTATGGAAGTTATTGATGTTTGAAAAAACTTTAACCTTCGTTGCAACGCCGACGCCGACGCCAACGCAAACGCCGACGCCCGGGTGACAGTATAAGCTCTCATTTTCTTTGAAAAGTCGAGCTAAAAATGCATGGGAAAACATTGAGACAAAAGAAGAAAATGCTGATAACCAGCATTTTCTCTTTTTGCCTCAATATTTTCTGTGCTATATTGTACATAAATCCTGTCTTAATAAACACCTATTTTGTCATCTGCAAGAGCTTTCAAATTTAAGGGGGAATGCTCAAGTTTCCTATTTTTTCCCCCAACAATAGAATTTATTTATATTTTGTATGTTGAAATTACATGTTATTACCAATTGAAAAATAAAATAAAAATGGATGGTCAGCGATCTTGTTTGAATTTTATAGGCATTCGTAGCACATACCCCTACATCGAAAAAATGCACAATTTCTTGCACCTGTCCAAGGTCACTAAAATGCTAATAAAATGCTTTATATTCATCGTTTAGTCCCGAAAACGGATTTAAAGTAACGTCTTACATTTAATAAGATCAGAAAAGCCAAAATATGTGTTATTATAAACGTGTAAATGTATAAAACAGCATGCTCACGTGTTCGGTTAGATCAACGAAGCTGGAGTGTTTTATGTCAAATTTTGCATATTTTTGGAAATATTTCAAGTTCTACATAATAGAATTTGATAAAACTCCCTCTTTGTATTAAGCAACATGTCCTGGTAATAATTCAAAAAGAAAATGTATAGGTCAGCACACTTATTAGTGAATTACAGCAATTTTTATCAGCTGCACATGACGCAAAACAATGGTAACTGCATACACACTTACGACTGTCTTGCTCTAAATAATCGATTTCCATCTTGAGGAAATCAGTTTCGCATAATAAATACATTTTTACCTTCGAAAATAATAAATTTTAATGATGTGTTATATTATTGAAAGTATGGTAGCGAAACATATTGGTACGAAACATTTAATTTACTACAGTAATGACCGAGTGTTCCGAAAAACTGGAGCATTCCCCCTTAATCACCCTAGAATTTTGTCATTTAACTTTACTTACTCTATATCATTCATCAGAGCTTCCAGTGCAAGTGAGTTTTGTTTATGTCGCAGGATGACCCAAAATAATCCCGGATTTATAATGTTGGAAACAAATATGCCTGCATATTCAAATGTGTTGGGGCACATAATTGGTGTGTAGTGACATCCTGGACCTAAAATGAAGATTGTACAAAAATAGTCCTGGATTTATAATGTTGGACACAAATATGCCTGCATATTCATATGTGTTGGGGCACATAATTGGTGTGTAGTGACATCCTGGACCTAAAATAGAGATTTTAATTGAGCAATTATCAAATATTTTTGCAATATAATTGACATGTTCAGTGACTAAAATCCCCAATTTCTGATAATATAAGCAAGGTCAGGTGACCAAATCCAACCTAAAATGCAGAAGTTGTATGTGGCCATACAGACTTAGCAGTGTTCTACCCAGCCCAATAAGCTGTATCGGCCCCACTACAGCTTCATGTAAATCAGTGTAATAATGCCCCTATTTTCTTCAAAATAAGTCACCAAATAAGGGGATTTGTAGATATTCCATGTCAAAAAGTGATAAATGATGCATTCTTATAACTCAAAATGTAATAATTCTGTATAAAAACATTATGGGAAAAGAAGAAATTTCTCAAATTGAGCAATTTTTTGCTCAAATTGTGCAATTTCTTCTTTTCCTATTATGTTTTTATTTACTATTATTTGCATGAGCACAATGTGTTTCAAGGTTTACCAATGCCATTATGTCTTCAAAATATTCTGCTGAGAACCCTGATAGACAAAACACGCCCAATGGTGAGAGACAAGTGACTTTTGTCAAATGTCAGAATGGATACTGGCTGAGCCGGGTTCAAACTCATGATCCCTGGATTGACAGACTCCAATGTAACCGACTGAGCTATCAGGGCTTGGCATTATTTGTATAAAGTGTCGACACTATTCAATGAAAACTGAAAGAGGAGTTGTTCAAAGTATTTTGTACATAGACTGACAGAAAGAGAGACAGGCTGATTCCAGAATACCCACATAAAACGAATGTTTTTTAAGGGGGGGGGGGGGTATTTTGGAATCAGCCTGTCTAAAAAAATTACACTTACCTACAACATCGGTGGGACAATTAGACTGGATGGGATGTTCTACATCAGTTTCCTGATTGTTCATTGGTACATCAATATCAACAGAGTATATCATCAGTGCACCTGTAATGTACAGAGAACAATTAGTGTGAAATATTTGTATGTAAACAATTAGACTGGAGGGGATGTTCTATGGCAGTTTCCTGATTGTTCATTGGTACATCAATATCAACAGAGTATATCATCAGTGCACCTGTAATGTACAGAAAACAATTAGTGTGAAATATTTGTGTGTGGGACAATTAGACTGGATGGGATGTTCTATGGCAGTTTCCTGATTGTTCATTGGTACATCAATATCAACAGAGAATATCATCAGAACACCTGTAATGTACAGTAAACAATTAGTGTGAAATATTTGTGTAAACAATTAGACTGGAGGGGATGTTCTACAACAGTTTCCTGATTGTTCATTGGTACATCAATATCAACAGAGTATATCATCAGTGCACCTGTAATGTACAGAGAACAATTAGTGTGAAATATTTGTGTAGACAATTAGACTGGAGATGTTCTATGACAGTTTCCTGATTGTTCATGGGTACATCAATATCAACAGAGTATATCATCAGTGCACCTGTAATGTTCAGTAAACAATTAGTGTGAAATATTTGGATGTAAACAATTAGACTGGATGGGATGTTCTATGGCAGTTTCCTGATTGTTCATGGGTACATCAATATCAACAGAGTATATCATCAGTGCACCTGTAATGTTCAGTAAACAATTAGTGTGAAATATTTGGATGTAAACAATTAGACTGGATGGGATGTTCTATGGCAGTTTCCTGATTGTTCATTGGTACATCAATATCAACAGAGTATATCATCAGTGCACCTGTAATGTACAGTAAACAATTAGTGTGAAATATTTGTATGTAAACAATTAGACTGGAGGGGATGTTCTACGACAGTTTCCTGATTGTTCATCGGTACATCAATATCAACAGAGTATATCATCAGTGCACCTGTAATGTTCAGTAAACAACTAGTGTGAAATATTTGTGTGAACAATTAGACTGGAGGGGATGTTCTACAACAGTTTCCTGATTGTTAATTGGTACATCAATATCAACAGAGTATATCATCAGTGCACCTGTAATGTTCAGTAAACAATTAGTGTGAAATATTTGTGTAGACAATTAGACTGGAGGGGATGTTCTACATCAGTTTCCTGATTGTTCATTGGTACATCAATATCAACAGAGTATATCATCAGTGCACCTGTAATGTTCAGTAAACAATTAGTGTGAAATATTTGTGTAGACAATTAGACTGGAGGGGATGTTCTACATCAGTTTCCTGATTGTTCATTGGTACATCAATATCAACAGAGTATATCATCAGTGCACCTGTAATGTTCAGTAAACAATTAGAGCGAAATATTTGTGTGGGACAATTAGACTGGAGGGGATGTTCTACAACAGTTTCCTGATTGTTCATTGGTACATCAATATCAACAGAGTATATCATCAGTGCACCTGTAATGTACAGTAATCAATTAGTGTGAAATATTTGTGTAGATATTTAGACTAGAGGCGATGTTCTATGGCAGTTTCCTGATTGTTTATTGGTACATCAATATCAACAGAGTATATCATCAGTGCACCTGTAATGTACGGCATTACAGTAAACAATTAGTGTGAAATATTTGTGTAGACAATTAGACTGGACAGGATGTTCTATAGCAGTTTCCTGATTGTTCATTGGTACATCAATATCAACAGAGTATATCATCAGAGCACCTGTAACAAGAACCGTCTTAGATAGGTTATGATCCTTAGATATGTGTTAGGCCCCCATTTCCCATGACACTTTTTTTTTTACATTCCGACCATTATAACAAAAGAAATAAGAGAAAAGCCAAATTTGTAATTTGTACATTTATGTCCCTATTTATGTGATGCAGCCTCAAATTGAGAATTTTATAAGAAATGTTCCAGGATTCCTGTTGTTTCTTATACCAGTGCTACTGCAGTGTCCTTACCAAACCTCCAGCTGCGTGCCCATATAGGTTTACAATTGTCAAACCATTGGTGGGAGACAATTTTGTCAAAAAGAATGCTTGCTACAGCCCGGAATCGAACTCCAGGCCTCACGAGTGAAGAGTCCAATGTGCTACCAAACAGAGAGGCATGATTGAGTGTATATTTGCATGTGTACATAGAGATAAAGATATTCATAAAGAGGCTGGTCTTTTGTCTATTGCACATTCAAAAGCCTGAGTGTTATGATATTTACAGTACATGTATAAAAATCAACTTTACCTTTAATATATTTGATTTGCAAGACAGAATCAGCCAGTGACAGAAAATAATCATCTGCAGTTTCATAACCCAGCTCCGTGACCTGCAACTCCATACCCGTATTGTCCTGAAATAGGAATTTTTTTTCAAATATTGACCAATCAAATAATTTATTCACTGCAGGTCTAAAATGGAACAAAATAATCATCTGCAGTGTCATAACCCAGCTCCATGACCTGCAACTCCATACTCGTATTTTCCTGAAATAGAACAATATTTTTTTCAAATATTGACCAATCAAATAATTTATTCACTGCAGGTCTACAATGGAACAAAATAATCATCTGCAGCGTCGTAACCCAGCTCCGTGACCTGCAACTCCATACCCGTATTTTCCTGAAATAGAACATTTTTTTTTCAAATATTGACTAATCAAATAATTCATTCACTGCAGGTCTACAATGGAACAGAATAATCATCTGCCGTTTCATAACCCAGCTCCGTGACTTGCAGCCCCATACCCGTGTTTTCCTGAAATAGAACATTTTTTTTTTTTCAAATATTGACCAATCAAATGATTTATTCACTGCTGGTCTACAATGGAACAAAATAATCATCTGCAGTCTCGTAACCCAGCTCAGTGACCTGCAACTCCATACCAGCGTTTTCCTGAAATAGAGCAACATTTTTTTATTTCAAATCCCATCCCTATGTTGTGTGTACTCATTTGAATCATCTCAAAGAGATGATTCTAATGAGTACCCACAACATAGGATTTGACGAATATTTTCTAAAATATTTTATTTTGAAAAGCCATCATCCCCTCTTATCTGTAGCTCTGCTGAAAGGTTAAATGAAATATTGTCAATCAACTAGAAAGACCTGAAGGTCTTGAGTCGCTCCACAGGCCTGAATTTCTTATGGATCAAGCTGAAAATCACAAAGGCAATATCTTTTCGTCACCAACATTCTGTTCTAGTTTTGTCTTGATTAGTCCATATTTGTAGATGCTAGAGTGAAATCAAAGTCAAAATAGAGCCAAAAAGGGCAATTATGTCAATTTCAAGGGCACATAACTCATGATATAAAATTCAGATCAAGCTGAAAATTATACCAAGACAAGATCTTATGGTCACCAATATTCTGTACAAGTTTTGTCTAGATTAATCAGTATTTGTAGTTGCTAGAGTGAAAACAAAGTAAAAATAGAGCCGAAAATGGTAATTTTGTCAATTTCAAGGGCACATAACTCATGATGTAAAATTAAGTCTAAAAAAAGATCAAGCTGAAAATTACACCAAGGCAAGATCTTATAGTCACCAACATTTTGTCAAAGTTTTGTCTAGATTTGCCAATATTAAAATTTTGTAGTTGCTAGAGTGAAAACATGTCAAAAGAGAGCCGAAAATGGCAATTTTGTCAATTTCAAGGGCACATAACTCATGATGTAAAATTCAGATCAAGCTGAAAATTACACCAAGGCAAGGTCTTATAGTCAACAAGATCATGTACATGTTTTGTCTTGATTAGTCAATATTTGTAGTTGCTAGAGTGAAATCAAAGTCAAAATAGAGTCAAAAATGGCAATTTTGTCAAATTCAAGGGCACATAACTTTTGATATAAAATTCTGATCAAGCTGAAAATTACACCCAGGCATGATATTATGCTTATATATAATCTGTCCAAGTTTTGTCTTGATTGGTTGATATTTGTAGATTTTAGAGTAAAAATAAAGTCAAAACCAGCTATTTTTGACATTCAAGGGCAGATAACTCCAGTTATTCTAGTTCGATCAAAATTCTTTGAAGGAATCTGAGAGAGGGTCACCCAAGGATCATTCCTGTGAAGTTTGGTTGAAATTCATCCAGTAATTTCTGAGGAGAAGATTTTTAAAGAAAAAGTTTACGGACGCATGCACGCACGCACTGACGCACGACGGACACATCGCCATGACAATAGCCCGCTGGCCTGAAAGGCCAGTGGAGCTAAAAATCAATTGACCTATCATATAATTACTTCAATCCAGGTCTACAATTACATAAATCATCTGAGATCTCATAACCCAGCCTCCAGTTTCACCAGTAGGGGACTAACAAGGGATTAAGATTTTAAAAGCGAAATGAAACAGACAGTTGGACAGACTAAAACTTAGCTATCCCTTTCCATATTAAGTCCCCTGCTTTTATATAAATAATTAACAAGAGTGCCATGGTCACAATATACGCCGCCACTTATAAAACTTGAGACAAACAAGATGTGTTTGTGAAACACAAATGCCCCCGTAATGGCCATTTTTCTAAAATGTTAAGTTTTCGTAGAGTAAAGGGTAAATAAGGGTTAACAGATGACCTTGAGGAAGGTCAAATTGCTTGGAACAGATAGATATCATTGAAAGGAAGTTGCATACCAAATTTGAGCTTTGTATGTCAAATAGTTTTGGAGAAAAGGCAAAGGTTAAGTTTTCAGGTTAAGTTTTCGGACAGACGGACGGACAGACAGACAGACAGACAGACAGACAGACGGACGGACAGACAGACAGACAGACAGACATGAGTAAAACAATATGCCCCCGATCTCTCGATACGGGGGCATAAAAAATGACATTGACAAGGATTTATAAATATTCACTGAAAAACCTGTAAAAAATTGTGTTCACAAAAAGGTTTTTATAAATATCCAGTGAAAAACCTGGAAGGAATTGCGTTCACGAGGCTGTAATATAAGATTGAAGGGGGCATAACTCTGGCAAAAAATCAATGAACCATAAAATCCTTCCTTCATGCACATCTACCAATTGAGGTTATAACATTGACCAAGTTTCATTAAGATCCAGCCAGAAACTAAGGAGGAGTTGTGTTGACAAGCCTGCAATTTCAATAATTCCCAGAGACTAAGTTTTTAAGGGGCATAACTCAGGCAAAAATTGACGAACCATAAAATCCTTCCTTCATGCACATCTACCAATTGAGGTGATAACATTGACCAAGTTTCATTAAGATCCAGCCAGAAACTAAGGAGGAGTTGCTTTGACAAGGCTGCAAATTCAATAAGCCCCAGAGACTAAGTTTTTAAGGGGCATAACTCAGGCAAAAATTGACAAACCATAAAATCCTTCCTTCATGCACATCTACCAATTGAGGTGATAACATTGACCAAGTTTCAAGAAGATCCAGCCAGAAACTTGGGAGGAGTTGCGTTGACAAGGCTGCAATTTCAATAAGCCCCAGAGACTAAGTTTTTAAGGGGCATAACTCAAGCAAAAATCAACGAACCATAAAATCCTTCCTTCATGCACATCTACCAATTGAGGTAATAACATTGACCAAGTTTCAAGAAGATCCAGCCAGAAACTTAGGAGGAGTTGCGTTGACAAGACTGCAATTTCAA